>VICI01001561.1:0-21495 GCA_019593645.1 Akabosia matsudoensis
AGAAGAATAACATGCGTGGGCGCACTTGTATTAACTTGTATTGTGTGCATATTCTTATATTGATTAAAGGTTTTTTTGGTAAAGGTTCTTGTGTTGATTCATTTTGGAAGGTTTCAGTGCGTTTTTGCTTTCCCATTTGAGAGACCATTGGCAAGGGGTTTCCCGTTGGCTTTTGATAACGTAGTCGAGTCCTCTTCGAGTTCCGGCGAGGCTGGACCGTCCGACTGCTTTCCGTACGATGAGCCTTTGCTTATTCTGGTAAGGTCGATAAGCTTCATTAGGCCCATATTGGCTATAAGAAATTAAGGTATGATTTAATCCCTGGATTAAAGGAAATTAGTGTAAAATTGTATCACTGTTCCGTGTGTTTTTTTGTTACCTGCTACTACTAGTCCCAAAACAATTCCCATCTTTAAATAGTTCCCACTCGTGAAAACAGTCATGAGATACCACAACAGTGGTATCAAAATGAAAAACGCCCATGTAGAAAAGTTGATAAGGGAGTACGCCCTCCTCGGCAAGTCAACTGGTTGGAATCCTTGAAACTCAGGAAGCTTTCGCAGCGGACTTCCCTCTGGGAGAAATTCTCCAGTTCGTATAAAGTTGTCCAACAACTGGTCCTTCTCTTGGTACCTCCTGTGGAGCCATTGTGCACACTCAGCCTCATCCTCGGGAACTTCGTTGATGGGGATGCGTCGTATCATGATTTTGCTCTTCACCTGTCTCCCCTTGAGAATTGAATACATACTGGGCTCTTCCCTGTTCTCAGGGTCAATCACAACGATGACGTCGTACAGCGCAGGGACTTTGTCTCTCAAATGCGGCATACTCGCCACAAATCCTTTTGTGCGTGGGAGGAGATGGTGCTTCAGTTCTGGAAGGCCTTTCGATCTCGCCACTTCCATACTGGCCTCGTGTTTTTGAGGAGTAAACCGAGTACCCTCAGGAAACAGAGTGAGCCACATGGGATCTGGGTATGCAACCAAATTTCTCAGCTGCACCCCCAAATTCCTTTTGTCCTTCTCCCAGTCCCGTTCGAGGAACACGATTTCTTGAAACTTCCACGACCAGCCGAGGACGGGAGCGTACGCAAGGATTTTCTTAACGTACACGCGGGCGTTTCCGAGGACGCCAACACGATCGCATACTAGCCACCCTACGACCCAGTCAATTTCATACGTGTGATTGAGCAGCAGTATTGCATGCTCTTTCCCGTAATATCTGGTCAGGTCATCGGGGTTTACGTAAAGCTGGCACCTTGATTGAGACCACCACTCCACCAGAAATACTATCTCTGTAATTTTACAAATGGTGTACAAATTTAAAGCAATTCTTTTCATTCCCCAAATTTATGCTAATATTTTGTAATTTTGATAACAAAAGAAACTTACGGCTATTAAGTGCATAGGTAACATAATAATTAACTTTTCTGTAAAGTCTAGGGTTCCATGGTCGGATGGTACAGTAAAGAATTCCTTGTATCACGTCCACAACGATTCCCGACGTGAGAAACACAACAGCCAACAGTACCTGGCAAAAGGTAAGCTCCTTGAAGGATGACCACATTTGACTAGCACCCCGTGTCACCCCCATTTCTCAACTAATTGTCTTTTGGTTTGGCAAAAACGAAGATTGAACTTGCTGGATGGGTTTAGCTTTTACATTTAAAAAAAAATTGTCCTCTGTCCCACAAAATACTGCAATCTCACATCGTCTGTAACAAAAAAATATCCAAATAAGATTTTTTTTATTAAACTTTCGTTCCAATGAGTTTACATAGAAATAATCTTTACTTGAAGCCTCGCATAGCACAACTTGATCATTTATTTTTCAAGGTTAGCCCGAATGACTCGTTAATATCTTTTATGATATGAAAATTTTTCTCAAGTCATTCTCTAACACAAAAAAAATTTGTCTACTATTTATTACCGTACTTAACTCTTGGTTTTTATGTATGTTTTCAGGGGAAAAAAGATATCATTGCATCATAATCAAGATGGGTCCAATAGGCTAGTACAAATTCCGAAATCATGGTCACATCAACGTTGTTTTTTTTATCTGTTTGTAATATATGCATCCAGATAAGCTCTATTTGCTCATAAACTTAACTCATCGCTACACTTTTGATCCCTGTAGCTCATCCATCCTTCTTGTCAAAGGTTTTTTTTGACATGTCTGTCTTTAGATAACATATAGATTACGATTTAATCCCTATTTTGCTTACCATATCAGCAGTAGTCATACTCCCAAAATTGCCTAATCGCCCCCTTTCCGTTCATATAAATTTTGAAAAGCATTCACCTCCCGTTTCGTCACCCCAGTCACCAAGTCACTTTTACAAACTCTGATACTTGAAAAGCACTTTTTTTGTGTTGCAGAGTCGTTTCCTGTTTATCCGTTTTACATCACTTTTATCTTGCCACCTGTCACCATGATTCCAGGTGCAATGAGGCTAATCCACCTCCAACAGTTTACTTTTTAAAAACGACTTTTTTTGTTAGCTTCTTGGCTTGATTTTTTGTTCTCTTTTTTTGCATAAATTTGTACGTGTGTTTTTCCCTTATCAGTCTTGAGCCTTATGTGCAGTATTACTTTTTTTATGTTATATTTCAATATAAATTTTATGAACCAAAGGAAATAAAATCAATAAAAAATGATTAATTATGCATTAGCGAATAGATCTATATTTTTTTTGTCGAGAGTGTGTTTGATAATGATACTCAATTTGTGTGTTTTTTTTTGTATGACTCCCGAATGTTCGCAAAAAATAATATTGCTTTGACACAAAAAAAGGAGAGAGTGTGAGTGTGTGTCTCTCTCTCTCTCTTTGAAGGAATTGATAGGACTGGAGGTGATATGTACGAAAAAAACAAGAAACTTACGAAAATTGAAATACACTCCAATATACCCTCCAATAAACAAAAGGAGCTTGTAAAAATAAACAACACGTAAGGCCAAGAGTGGATGCTCGTGTGGTTCATCATCTGTTCATATTTTTTTCTTAGTTTCTCGTGGTATCCACGCGAAAATAGAAGGATCCAAAATATGACGAGAAAGAGGAGGATATCACTTTTTACATAGAATGTCGTTGATTGTGCTGTTGGTTATCAATATTTTTTTTTGTCTTTTGAGTTTCTCGAACTCGTTCCACTAAACTGATCTAATGACCGCATCAAGTTGAGTTTGTCACGGGGTGCTTATAAATAGAAATGACTTGAAAGAGAAAAAAAAACACGCGTTCAATTTGTACTGCACTTGGGCACTTGTGTGTGAAGCATGTCACAATTTTTTTTGGACAGACAGACAACAGAATGTTTTATAGTTTGTGTGACAGTCTGGTTTGATTAGAAAACGTGTAAATTGCTTGCCTTCTTCTATACAATAACATTTTGTAGCTGGCAATGATGGTGACGACGACGGTCATTTAGTAGATCTATCGGAAAACATACGACAATGCCATATATCATATCGTACCACCAAAATTTCTATCTTGTGTGTGGCTTCATCCACATTTCGTTGTGAATATCTTGTAAGCCTGACAACGACAAGACAACAATCTTCGTTTGCAACATCGTATGATCTTTTTTTAAAAATTTCAATGGACATGCAATGCATGACTCGTTCACTTATCATCCTTGTGGTAATACACGTGTAGCTGAAAGCATGACGGACAACATTTCAATAGCGTGTGAGGAGAAGGTGACGGACAAGATTCTTGTGGAACCCTTTTCTCAGTTATCATATCATTGATCATGTGTAGTTTTAGACATTGTACTGTACAAATCTGTAGCAGACGTAGACAGACATGGGAGGTCTGAATGATTATTTCGTTTGTACGATGTAAAATTTCTTGAATGATCGGTTTCAGAAGAAAATGGGTTTTTATGTAGATTATGGGGAAATTCATGCATGTTCCTTATTGGAAAGAACTGACCACTGACACTCGCATGGGAAGCGATAAGATTTATGCCGTCATGTAAATCAGAATGCGTTCGGATCGTTCAACTCTAAAATAATGTGATTTTAATAATGTCGATTTCGAAAAATTTAAATTTAATGGATGGATCCGACTTTCAAAAGTCCTTCGAAAACTAAACGCTTAGTAAGTGCATGAACTTAGAATTTCGCGTAAACTAAGCAGTTCAGCCTAAAGCTGTATAGCATGTAGCAATTCTACCGGTTGATATTGCGAAAAAGATCAGTTGGGGCAATATGATAAATGCAATCCTCCTAACGCAAGGCTTTTTTCTGATTATTGCTAATTTCATGAAATCATTAGCAACGACAAATTGTTGGGGCGTGAGATTAAGGGACAATTAACTCTCGTAATTTGGAAGTACAAGATGGTTACACAAGATAAAAAATGAACTGGTTGAAGCAGTTGATGAGAGTTGGCATACGACAAGATGATATCCTATGGTAGCGCTGTGTATGGAAGGCGTGTCTTCAGGTGAAACCCCGTCACACTCAAAAAGCACATCCACATTCACACACTACGGCCATATGGCTGATGAAATACCTTTACAAATTTTGACAAGATTGGAGTACCTGTCCTGTGCTCAGCGTAAGTAGAAAGATTTATACATATTTTGCGTTTAAACAAAGAGGATAACATTTCTGGAAGCTGGACGGGATTCACTGGAGCATAACAAGTACAATCAACGGACTTGATAAACATCGTGACATTGAACTCTTTATTGGCATACGTGTCCAGGATATCCTTGTCGGGTTAAAGGACGTCATCAGTGATCTCTTGGTAAGACTTAAATTGAGAAAGGATATGGCTCTTTGTGTAGTTATTATGAGTCATGTTGGAATGATGAAATAATTGGAAACGGTGTCATCAGACAGCTTTCGACTTGGAAAGTGTTTACTTTTGGATGTCAGTTTTAGTTTAACCGTGAGTCCAACTGGGCGCTGAGTTAGTGACACTTGGAGACAGTTCATGGAAATAGTATTTTTTATAATGTAGACCTACTTTTCAAGTATTATAAAACTAGACAACCAGTATTATTGACAGTGTTCAGAGGGTAATAATTTGAAAAACTTGTTCAAACCAAATTGTGTCAGCAGTGTTATCGCTTAACGTTATCGCGAAACAGATAACAGTTATGCTTATCGTTGGGGAAAAGCTAAGCATGTTTGACTTTACAAGCCCAGAAAAAATATGTGATATGGATTTATTTTTAATTTTCAGAAGTGTCTCGAAACGATTGTTGTCGGCTGGACGAAAAAACAATCAGTGCAAAAATGGCGTCTGGCGCTCCAACCGCAAACGGCGATACTCTTAGCGTTGAAGGGAAGAAGGCTTTGATTTCACGTAACCTCCAAGAAGTTTTGGGCGAAGACCGGCTTGTGAATGTACTGAAAGAACGAGATGTTAAGGTACGTCATCCTCATCACATATAAAATGACTTTAAACTTTAAATATAAAATGACTAGATGTATTCACAGGAATACCTGACAAGTTTACTTTTTGGTGTTCCTAGATTTACTGGGGAACTGCAACAACAGGAAAGCCTCACGTGGCTTATTTTGTTCCAATGTCAAAGATCGCTGACTTCTTAAAAGCCGGTTGTGAAGTAACAATTTTATTTGCGGACTTGCACGGATATCTTGACAACATGAAGGCGCCTTGGGAGTTGCTCGCATTTCGCACGCAGTATTACCAAGAGGCTATCAAAGCCATGCTGGTCTCAATTGGAGTATCCATCGACAAACTTAAGTTTGTGAAAGGTTCGGAGTACCAATTTTCCAAGGAGTTCACCATGGACGTGTACCGCCTAAGTAGCCTTATAACCGAGCATGACGCGAGGAAAGCAGGTGCGGAAGTAGTCAAGCAAGTTGATCATCCCCTGCTAGCTGGTCTACTATACCCAGGGCTCCAAGCATTGGACGAGGAGTACCTCAAATGTGATGCCCAGTTTGGAGGCGTTGACCAGCGCAAGATTTTTACCTTTGCCGAAAAATATCTGCCCCAATTAGGATACAAAAAGAGGATTCATCTGATGAATCCAATGGTTCCAGGGTTAGCTGGCGGAAAAATGTCTAGTAGTGAAGTCGAGTCCAAGATTGATTTACTGGACAGTCCAGCCGATGTGGCGAAGAAGCTCAAAAAGGCCTTTTGCGAGCCTGGAAATGTGACAGACAACGGGGTGTTAAGTTTTGTGAAACACGTGTTATTCCCCATATACGGGGATACAGAACCGTTTAAAGTTGAAAGGAGTGCAGATTTTGGCGGAAATTTGGAGTTTTCAAAATACGAAGACTTAGAAGCAGCGTTTGCTAAGGAAGATGTGCATCCTGGAGACTTGAAGTCTGCTGTTGTTAATTATATTAACAGATTACTCGCCCCAATCCGAGATGCGTTTCAGAATAACAAAGAGCTCCAGGAATTGACCAAGAAAGCTTATCCAGATCCCTCCAAAATGGGTGAGCAGATAATTATACTTAAGAATTCAGGCTATTTTATAAGTGAATACAGCATGTGTTTTTTTCTTTCATGTATTTGTAGTTAAGGAAGATGTCCTCGGGCCCCACAAGTTGGACATTCGTGTCGGCAAAATTGTGGAAGTATCTCGTCATCCTGAAGCGGACTCTTTATACATCGAGAAAATTGACTTGGGCGAGGCAGAGCCGAGAACGATCGTGAGTGGTTTGGCTAACTTTGTCTCTATCGAAGATATGAAGGACCGGATGGTCGTTGTCCTGTGCAACCTGAAACCAGCTAAACTGAAAGGTATCATGAGTGCTGGAATGGTTCTCTGCGCTAGTAAAAATGACCCTAAGGATGTTGAGCCTTTATATCCGCCTCCAGGCGCAAAGGCAGGAGATAGAATAGTTGTTGAGAGTTACGAAGATGGAGAACCCGAAGAAGTGCTCAACCCCAAGAAAAAAGTTTGGGAAAAGTTGCAAGTTGAATTGAAAGTGAATGCGGAAGGAAGGGCACAATGGGAGGGGAATGACTTGGGAGTCAAGGGACAAGATGGAACCGTAGTTACCGCTAAAAGACTCGCCAATGTTCCAATCCGTTAGGTTTTAATATGAGGCAAACTATCTAGTTTTTCGTTCGTGCGATTTTTAAAAATTTGTACAAGAAAAAAAACAATTTGCATTTGAATAAGGAAGCAATAAACTTGGCGATAACTGATTTTCCAGGAAATAAGTGTGTGTCAGTGAAGCGACTTTGTAAAAAATATTTATTTTAGTCGATAGAACTATTTTACATTTAAACTTGTGTTTGAAAATTTAAATTGATTGGCTATCAGCTCTCTGATTTTGTTCGCGTAAGTATTTGAATATTTTTCCAGTTTTTTTTTTGTATGTAATTGATTAGCATAAACGGAAATGGTAAAAGGAACTTTAAGTATTTTGCTTCGTGTCATTTAAAATCGTTTGTATTGTAGGAATCCTGCTGGTTTGGATGCAAAAAAATCTATGTTGCTATAGTTACTATTTGAGTTAAAGGTTATCAACGTTCTACAACTTTTTTGTACTTGAATCTTCTTGAAAAAATTATAAATCATGGCGACATTTGGTTTTCGTAAATAAGATGATTGCATTGAGAAAACTTAATTAAGCTGCGTTTTGAATGATTTTTTTTTTCATACATACTTCAAAAAATTGTGCCAAGCTAAGCAGAAACTTTCTCATGAGAGTCGATAAACATGTAAGTGATAGTCCAGAGTTGAATTCATTTGATACCAACCCAGCTGGACAGAAATCAATTAAACTGTTGCTAATCAACAAGTCTCGGACTGCCCCGACTATCTTAAGAAAATGAATGAAAACATATCAGTATGCATATACGTGGTATGCAATTTTCGTGTTCTACTAAATTGTAGGAAGTTATTTTTCGTTTATTTCTTTGCTGATGTGGTTATTTTAATTAAATACAGATAGTGACATGTGTCTGGAGATCAGTGAACTCGTGCATAAGGATGAAGCTCATAGTCTCCCCTCTCCTACTGGAGAAAAATGTAAATTTGAAGAGCCTATTAATACCACGCTCTTGTCAGTGGTGACGTTGTACAGCTTTCTCAGGCGTGACGTTACCGTTACTGTTTTCTGACGTGAGCTGGCTTGTGTGGGAGGCTGCTGCTCTGAGAAAACGACACGCTCTCACACACGGAGATTATTAGATTCTCTTGGAGTGGAGGAGTAGCAATACGTAAAGCAACAAAAAAGATATAGTCTTTTGGAGTATCGGAGAAGATCGGATGTGTGCATGGTAGAGTTGGCGTTCGGGACCCGGGAGTGCTTGCAAATATGCAGTGTAAGCTAGAAAAAAAAATGAAAGAGAAAAAAATGAAACGCAATTGAAGGCATATGTAACAGTAGTCGCATCTGTTGCTTTCTCAAGTTCGAAAAAGGAAAATTTAGAAAGAAAAACGTATCTTTTTTGAATAAACAGTTTTTGAAGGAGTATCAATACCTTGTTTGATAACTGGAGGGAGTAATGTTAAAATGAGAAAAGGCTCCGCCGGTGGGAGCTCAGGGCTGTATCATCCGCAACAAATCCTGCATCATCCTCAGTATCATATACCAGGTGCTCCAGGGGGGCCACCTCTACCCCCACAACCGCAACAGTTTCAGCAGCAACAGTATCCACAGTTCAATCAAGGAGGAACGGCGAACGGAATGGTTCAACAGAGACCTAATCAGGGAAATGGCCGAATATTTGTGAATAATCATCATCCCCAAGGGGGTGGAAATCCGTATATGCAAGGTGGGGGAATACTTCTTCCGCACCCACATTCACAAGGAGGCCCTCCCCCGCTACAGCATCAGACTCAACTTATGCATCATTCGGGTCAAAGGCCAATCATACCTCATGGGGGTGCTGGTTAGTTAGCTAGAAGATATATTTTCAGTGCTAATATTCTCTTCAGTATAACATCAATAATTGCTTTACAGGTTTTGGGTCTCATCCAAGTGGTATGGGTCAAGGCTATGGAGGTGGGGGAGGGCATCAGTATGGGGGAGGTGGCATAAATAGCCATTTTGGTGCGTCGAGTGGAGGTTCCGGCAGTGGATCTGGTTCAGGTGGAAGCAGTCATTCAAGCAGTGGGGGAGGTGATTTACCTCCTGTGGAAACGGTAGTGGCAAGATTGGAAACTGCGTGTAGACTGCTCCACGGTATTGGGGGAAATAATACGAGGGTTGCAGAGATCTCGTCAGAAATCCAGATTTTGAGCGAAGACTTGAGGCGAGTGGGAGCCATGTTGGAAAACACGTATCCAGAGGTACTTGACCGTGTAATGAGCAGTATGAGGGACGCAAGTGCTCAGCCATGTCTACCACCCAGTTTACGTTTGGCGATTTTCGAACTCGTCGAATTGCGGGCGAGTAAGTGGATATTGCCCAGTGATAGCAGCAATTATTACAGGCAACGGAGAAACTTAAATGTAAGCTTTTGGGGAAATATGAGAAATTTTGTTGTAGGTTTCCCTGGGAGACAGTCAAGAGCAATTAAAATTTTGTTTCTGTCAACTGATAATTTCCAGGATGCCGCTGCACAGGCAGACTTGCTTTCAGAAGAACGATCCGGCCGTAGCAGTGCAAACAGTGGAGCTGCAACTAACCAAGTAACTGTGGTAGTGACTGGAACAGGGTCTTCCGGGAATAACGGCAATGGGCCGATAAAACCTGAAGCAATATTTCCAGGAGGTGGATCTCCGCAACCAAATAATAATAACTCCACGGCTGAATTGGACACTCCTCCACAGCCGCAACCTGCAAAAACATACAGAGAGGAAATAGTTATTAAGAATTCGGATTCAGGAAAAGGTATTATCATTTTACATTCTAGCGGTCATAACTAGAATTTTTGTTTATTTATTATTTTTATAAATACGTCGAGTTTCATATTTGTATTAAGTGATGGGCGTGAGAGGACGCAGGGTTCACCTGATTGAAGCGATTAGTGACACGATCATTTCGTTCGAAAAAGGTTTGAAAAGGAATCTTGAAATGTGTGCAAGCGTGTTTACTAATTGTAGCCTGTCAAACTTTGAACGTAACTCCGTTATTTTTTTGTGACTGACAGTGCGACTAATTTCTTAACGTTCCATATGCGAAGAAATACTTATAAAATGATTTTTTTAAATCCTTGTGTAGTGGCACCAACGGCCAAGGAACGTGTGCTTTCAATCAACGGCTATTCCCAGCAGTCTATCAAGTAAGAAAAGCTTATGCAATGTTGAAATAGAATACATCTAAGCAATTTATACCTATTTACAATTTACGTTTTGGCTACCCAGTCTAGCTAAGCAGTTAATTCAAGAAACTATCACGCGGAACGCATCTCCAGTTTTGGACGGAATGGTGCTCCCAGCTGCATCTTCGCCAGGGAGCGGCGACTTCGGTGATGGAGCAGCTGGTCTCCTTGACGATGCGGAATCGGCCCTGAAGCGTTTACATCTGCAAGGAACCTCGTCAACTTCAGGAGGCAGTGGGGTAGGCCATGGTCATCCATCTTCCAGCCATCACCATGGCAGCTCCCACTTTTCGTACACAGTGACCCTGGGACAGCATTCAATTAAAATTCTCGGTGATGATTTACAGTACGTCCAGGAAGCCAAAATGGCTCTGGATGACTACTTCCAAGATAAATATCCAGATTTGTTCAGTGCCAATGACCAACTTAATGACGTGACCGAGGAAGACGAAGAGGCAATGGGAGAAGAGCTACTAGAAGACGAAACTAGTTTCCATCGTTACGACAGGGATACGCTATTAAGCTTATCTAAAGTTCAAACAGAACAGCCAGACTTTTCACATTTGGAACCTGAAATCCGGGGAAATATCGTTTTGGAGGTAACTTTGTATCTTCATTCATAAATATCTACTCCACTTATGCCTATGACCAACTTTTATTCATTGTTCACCCTGTTCTTCTCTTTTTAAGAAACCCCGTCCATTCGACTTGGATAAGTTTTCTCGAGAAACAAACCCCGCAGCTTCCACTATTACAACTTCCCCAATCAAGACCACCAATGGTTCTGACAACTTACCTGGTTAAAAACATCAAAATTTGTAACTTTTTTTCTGTTTTTACGATTTCAAAATAATTCTACTCCGCTCTCGCTTCATTGTTTTTGATTTAAAAATTTTTAAATTAAAACACTCTGTACTTACAATTTACTTGATCATTTATAAGCAATCAAATCACATCTTTTTGGATTCATTATCATACATGTAGTCAAATTTTAAATTTAAAAAAATGATTAAACTTTTTCGTGATTTTACAAGATTTGTTTCTTCCTCAAAAAATTAATCATGGCAATACAATTGCATGCAGTGTGCAGAGGCACCTCAACTCAAATCCATCACCCTCAACCGCCACCTCCTGCCAAAAACGCAAACAAACAAACATCCCTTCTGTTCACATCCAACGTTATAACTTTTCTCCTGCACAGCATCACCCAAAGCCCACAATATCAACAATGAACGCTCCCTTTTCCTCCTTGTTTTTTTTTCAAACACACATACGGCCTAAATTTAGAAAACAAACCTATCCTGCACATGTATGGCAGGGTCTATCCTCTCCATGTTATTTGCATTTCCAGTGATGTGCTACTCTCTCGGAGTGTCTGCTAGTGCGGTTCTGCCACCTCATACATGCACAACACAACTGAAGCTCGTCGGTGAGAGAAGAGAACGGAGCAAAGCATTCAAGCTGGCTTTTCGGGACAAGAAGTTGGTCAACATGAGAAGGATATGGAAAGAGTTGTAATGGGAATCCTATCAGCAGAAAAAAAAGAGTAATGTTTTGTAGTACCTCTGCTGCTGCTTCATCTTTTTTTCTCGCCGAGAAGAAAATAAATAACAAACATAGTTTTTGATTCAACTAGGGATTAGGTTTAGGGAAATAATAATAATTAAGTTTAATTGGAGGCGACTTTGTTTGGTGTAGTTAAATGGGGGAAGTGTGAGGGAAATCTTGGGGAAAGTTAAAAGCCTGAGTATATTGGCCAAGAAGATTTTGTCGGTGTTTTTACCGTTGCGGACTAAAGTTATTTAGATTTCTGTCAAATAAAAGGGATAAATGGTTGGATAAATCGGTATTACGCTGTTGTGAATTTTCGTGGAATAAATAAAATGGGCTGAGAGAAGAGTTAGTTGAAGAAGATGCGGGGAACTGGATAAAATGTATGGAGAATGAAATCAAATTCAATGTGAAAATGGTGTTGTAAGTTGCAGTGAAAGTTTAATGGTGAAGGTGGTGAAAGGTACATTAAAAAGACACTGTGAAGTTCATTTAAGTTAGGGAAGAGGCGGTTGCGATGGCCGACATGGAGGCTGTGAACTCGTTCAACGCGGAGGTAAAATTGCAAAGCTTAACGGAAAAGATGGATGAGATGTGACTGTTAATTAAATAGATATTAGAGGTAAACTAATCAAAAATCTCTTGTCTTTTATTAGCTTCAGTCGTTGTACGACGTGAAGCCTCCGATTTCGAAAGGGAAAATGACAAGTCTCACTCGGGCAGCTTTGAAAGCAGTGAAGCTCTACAAGCATGTGGTTCAAAGCGTGGAGAAGTTTATTCAAAAGGTAAAACAATTTTTTAGAACACTTGGTGTATTGGTTTTTTCTCTGTGAATCTTTATGCAAATGAATTTTTCTTTTACGTTCCAGTGCAAAGCAGAGTATAAAATTCCGGGACTCTATGTCATTGACTCAATCATTCGTCAAAGTCGCCACCAATTCGGTCCGGAGAAAGACGTGTTTGCTCAGCGGTTTGCAAGGAATATTCAAACGACGTTTGTCCACCTATACCGCTGTCCAGAGGAGGATAAAGCCAAAATTATTCGCGTGTTGAATCTTTGGCAAAAGAATAAAATCTTTAGTCCGCAAGTAATCCAACCCCTTTTCGATCTCGCCGACCCATCGAATCCTATCTGGGAACAGATAAATTCAAATATTAATAGTGATGGTGGTCCACAAAGTAATAATGTGAATAATAGTTCTGGGGCTCCCTCCAATTTACCTTTACCCCCTGTTCACTTCAATAAGAAAGTCTTGGACTTTGACTACGGTGATGGTGATGATGATGGTGGTGCAGGGAAAGAAGGGAATAGTCAAGGTGGGCCTAGTAACAGCAACTCAACTAACAATTTAGGTGGACCGCTTGACGCATTAGGGAGTATTTTGAATAATCCCGAAATTTTGAGGCAACTTCAAACTATTCAGGAACAAATGCAGGCGGCAGCAGCTGCTTCGTATTCAACTCCTGAACAAGAAAGGTTGCGCAAATTGGCTGAGCTTTCAAAGCAAGAAGCCGCATTTGACCAGAGATTGGCTGAGACAGTTGCTAGGTTGCCTTTCGCCAAAGACTGTGAGCTGCCTTTGCCGCAGGAAGGTGATCAGCGTGGAAGTGATAGTGTTGATCAAAATTCTAATCAAGTTGGAGGAAACGCAGGGCCTTCTAATGTACTACTTCCACCTCCATTTTTCCAACAACTGACCGAACAACAAAATCAGCAGCAGCAACAGCAACAACAGCAACAAAACCATCAACAACAACAATTGCAAAATCTGTTCAGAAATATTCAACAAGGAGCTAATGCTGGAGTTCCTGCTGCTAATCCATTCGGTTTGCCCATGCCCTTTCCAATTCAAGGTGTACCTCCACCTCAATTCCCTCAGGAACCCCAAGGCGGGTCCTCAGTGCCTCACCATTTATTCCCTGGGGCCAGCCAAGAGGCTTTTTTCAACCACTTTGCGAATAATATAGCCCCTCCAAATAACCATTCTCAGCAGCAACAGCAGCAACAACAACAAGAGCATCCTCAAATATCAATCAGTCAAAAAATTTACGAGGAAATTGACTTGTGTGAGGAAGACTCGAAGGAGGATGGAGTGGGTGGACGGTTAGCTGGAGAAAGAGATCGAAGAGGGAAAAGGAGTAGGAGTCAAGATCGACATGATCGAAGTCGTGGAAGACGATCTAGATCGAGATCCAGGGATAAAGGGCGATCTAAAAGAAGTTATCGCTCGAGGAGCCGTGAGCGTGCACGGGAAGAACGAGAGAAAGAGAAGGAGCGACAGAGGAAGGGTCTCCCATCCATTAAGAGAGAGCATCTAAGTATTTGCTCGACTACACTGTGGGTCGGACATTTGAGCAAACTCGTGAGTCAAGAGGAGATCAGTGACACATTTGGAGCCTACGGAGATATAATCAGTATCGATCTGATATCCCCACGGGGCTGCGCTTTTATAGTGATGAATAGAAGACAAGATGCAGTGAGGGCTCTTGATCGTTTGAAGAATACTAAGTTGCAGGGGAAAACCATAACGGTATGTAGTAATGGCAACTTACTTTGTTTTGGTTTTTTATAATCGTAATCTAATATGGTGTCTGTTTTTACTAAACATACAGTTGGCATGGGCTCCAGGCAAGGGAGTGAAGGGAAAAGAATGGAAAGACTATTGGGAGGTTGGTGATGGGGTATCTTACATCCCTTGGAACAAGTTGAGGGATGATATCAACCTTGAAGACTTTGAAGATGGAGGCTGTATTGATGAGGACACTTTGCCTGACTTCTTGAAGAGTATGTGCAAAAGATTTAGTTTTTTATATGGATGAAGGCCAATTATTTCTATTGAATCAAATCTATTCTAACTATTCAGATAAGCCGAAGCCACCATCGGACGCCAAAAGTCTTATGCCGCCTTTGCCTCCAATGGACAACGATAACAGCCAAGACAGTAATTCCGTGGGAGCTATACCACCTCCACAACCTCCATTACCTCCACATCCTCCCTCAACGGCAGCGCAATTGATGCAGGGCTTAGTACCTGGCCTTCCTACGGGACCACATCAGCCACCTCCTCCTAGTGGCATACCATCACTGCTCGATCCTGCGGCTCTTGCCGCGGCAGGCATCGGTGGTAAGCCACCCGGAGATACTGATGCAAGAGATGGACCACCCCCAGGAATGGGCCCTGGTCCATTTGGAATGGGGCGTAAGTATATTTCGTTAAATGAGCCTTTTCAATGACAATGAGGAAGGCAACTATAAAACTAAGGCACTTGGTTTCTTTTAGCTCCTGGAATGGGCATGATGCCGATGGGAATGAATCTAATGGTTCCCCCGCCGATGCTTGCTGCAATGGGACCCGGTAATCCCTTCCAAGGAATGGCTGGGCTTCCTGGTATGCCTCCCATGATGGGCATTCCCGGAATGGTTCCTGCTCCGGGACCCCTACCAGTACCACCTGCACCTGGTCAAGGACCTAACATGACACATGCTTTGGCTGGCCTTGGTGGACCAGGAATCCTTGGTGAAATGCCTCACCAAGGTCGCAATTCTTCGGTACAACAGCAGCTAAATGACAGTCTTATGAATGCTAGTAATGACGAAAACGCAGGAGATTTAATGGGAAATATGGGTGACGATGGAATTATGTCACAAGGGGGCAAGCGGGGAAAGTAAGTTGATTTTTATATAGGCCCACAATTTGTGTATAGACTTAGTAGTCAAGCAGGTTTTCTTTATTACATGTGTTGTCGTCGTATGCAACATGTGAATATTACTTGCAAAATTGAAATTGGAAGTGGTTTGAGTGTGGTGGTATAATTATTATCCACTGCATATAGAATCTTTCAACAAAAACCGTCTACCAATTTCTTTAATTCTTACCTATCATCGCGCCTTTAAATGATTTTTTTTGTAAAAACAGGAAACGGAGCAGATTTGATGATCCAGAAGACAAACTGTCTCCCTCAGGTGATAATTCAATGGATATCGGCAATATGTCACCATCACAAGGGACGACAATGAAAGACGATCGACCAGTATTTGAAAGACTTAAGAGCTTAGCTGAAGGTAATTTCATAACTTCTAAAGTTGTTACGCATCTCGACATTTTAAAATAATTTTTGAACTCTCTTGCGTTTTTGAGTAGGTTACAGTTTCCAGAATAATGATAAAGCGGGGGGCGTTGCTGGTAGCCTCTTAGGGACGCCACCTGGTGTTGGAGGAGGACCGCGACCATTACTTCCCAATAGTTTTAGTCCTGGTCTGTTGGGAAATCGGCCACCGGTTAGACCTCTCTTTGGAACTCCTGGTGGGCCCCAGTCTAGGCTCCAGACACCACAGTCTTCCTGGGCGGGTGGTTTTGGAGAGAATACTGAAAATCCATTTTTGAATCCCAATCCAAGTAATCCATTCACCGCCGCTGGAGGTGGTGCTAATCCCTTCGTTACTCCCGCAGGCAATTTCTCAGGGTCTGAAAATCCCTTTGAAATTGTATCAAACAGTCAAGGAAACCCGTTTGCTGCAGCCGCAGCTGGCGGATTCGGTAGTCGTAGAGGAAACTGGCAGCGCGGAGGGGATGACTGGGGAGGGAGGGGCAGAGGTCGAGGCGGTAGAGGGGGCTGGCGAGGGGGTAGAGGTGGTTGGGGAGGTGATCAGATGGAGGACCACATGGGAGATGAAGAATCTCGTGGTTTCAGAGGTCGAGGAGGCGGCAGAGGCGGTCGCGATAGTAACTCATGGGGCAGAGGCAGAGAAGAAAGAGGGGAAAGCAGGCCAAGAAGTAGGGACGGTGATAGAGGAAGTGGTAGAAGAAGAAGTCGTAGTCGAAGTAGAGGGGCCGGTGATGATGATAGAGGTAATAGACGCAGAAGAAATTCTTCCGAAAACAATGGCGAAAGGAGACGTCACAGAAGTGGAGAAGACCGGAGAGATAGTGGGAGGCATGATCGCAGAAGAGAAAGAGAAAGGGGAGGTTGGGGAGGAGATCGACATCAAAATCAACACTCAAATCATACACAGCAACAAGCTCAAGCTCCGGAGGAAGAAAATTGGGATGATGGGATGCAGACAGCTGGTGTAAGTGGTTCAGAACCCATTGGTGTTTGCGGAGGCGATATTCATGAAAACAATGAAGCCCTTGCCGCCGCACCAGCTGGGGATTCTTGGGAAGATGATGGCCCACCAGGAGAGGAGAAAGGCTCAAGTCACCACGAAGGAGATGTCCAAGACCATCACTTGAGCACTTCCAATACCAATGAAGATGAACATTGGGACACTTCCAGCCGTGACGCACCTGCTGAAGAGCAGCATCCAAATCATGAAGAAGAGGATGATCAATACGGCCGCGATCGCCAAGAGGAAGAGGAGTACCCAGCTCAGGAGCAAGAGTACGGGGATGACTACCAACCTCAGGAAGAGGAAAATGAATACCAGGAGGAAGACGATCAAAATCAGCAAAACCATGACAAGACTGATGAGTATGAAGGCGAGGAAAGTTATACCAACGCTGATTACAATGGCGAACCTGATGGTGGAGATAACGAAGTATATGATAATGGTGACGGTGGGGTTTACGAAAACACTGAGGACTTTACTAATAACTACAACAATGAAAATGAGGAGAATTACGACAATGAGAGAGAAGAATATTATGATAATGATAGGGCTGGGGACGAGGAAGATTATCAGTGCAATAACTCAGGAGGTGATGATAGTCACGTGATGCCTGATTCTTCGTCATCCTACACTCAAAATAACGGTGAAAGTGAAGAAGCAAGCGTTGGTGGTAAATGTACTTCTTCGTTGGAAGAGAAGCCTAGTGAAGAACTGAACAATTCTATAGCCTCGTAGTTAAGTAATTATAAGTAATGAAAACTGAATTTTGTGAAAATTTTAAAAGAAATTGTATAGAGTAATGATATATATAATTGTTACTATTAATACTTACTAAGTACGTATTCTGAACATATAGACTAGTGATAATGTTACTGTTGTACATTTTTACTGTCTGATGAACCATCAGCTTGATGCCGATTTATGAACAAATAGAAAAACTTAATAATAAATTAATTACAAATGTTATTGTTTATTGTAATTAAAGATTAGTTTCGGATTTTTAAAATGTTTCAAAAATTTATTCATCCTGCATAGGATACATTAATGTAAATATTTAGGTAGCTGTGCCCTGTGCAAATGTTTCGCTTCGTTAGCCAATGATTTATATCACTGTTGTACATACATCTTTAGATTGTAGTTGTGTTATATAATTTATTAGAAAATCAATGGATTTGTATGCCTGTATGACAGAAATGACATTTTTTATCAAGAAATATATTTGTCGTAAGTTTTTACGTAGACCCATGTCACTTGAAAATGTAGTTGTTAACTTAAGTATGCTTGAAATAACTGTTTTACTTAGTTGGCCTGCTGTTGTTTTCGTTTTGTTATGTTAGAGTAATAAATACTGATAATATTTTGGCCTTACAATTACCAATATGCGTAAGATACGACGATCAGCGAAGCTATTGCTATGCAAATACGGTGACGAACTTTTAAATTAATGATATTTGGATGTCATGCCAACATGCATTTATAGTTTATTCTCCTTTGTAAAAAAATATAAATGAAATTTTCGATTAATACAAGGAAAAAAACTAGATTAAACAAACGGAATGATTGTATTTGTGCAGATAAAAACCAGCAAGACGAAGGTGAAAAATAAACGAAAACATGATTGAATCTTAAACATAAGTGCAGAAATGTATTGGCATTGCGAACTTTGTGGGATGTTTTTGTTTGGTGTCCATTCCGCAATGACCTTACAACAATATAACATGTACTTCGATATAAGCCAAGATATTTCACGACACGTCTTCTGTCTTATATTCACATTCATCAATGGATTTGAGAAAGATAACAGGTTTATATTTACTACAAGAGTGGAAACATTATAAGGTTGGGCTCATCAAGGAAAAAGATTTGCCAATCCTACATGAGTCTGTCCGACCAAGAGCAACATTTAGGATGTAGGTTTGAGCCTATAACGTGGGGGCCGTGGAATGAGTAAATGCATTAAGTAGGCACTCGACTGTGTCAGTCCAATCATGCATGTGTCGAAGATGAAACTTACAGTGGCCAACGGTGTAGAAGAGGGTTTACTAAATGAAGTAAGTATCAATTTTGCTGTTAATTTGTATTCACTAAGCCATTTAAAGTAAGTAAGCGGTTTCTATTGACACAAAAAATAGTTCCGGAAAAGAACAGAAGACCTTGCCCAAAATGACGAGATTTTACTTCGTTTTCTTCGGGGTAAAGTAAAACTCTCCAAATGGACTGACTCAGCATTTGTTTCAATTTGATAATACAACTTGGTTCACAACTTTGACCTTGAATATACGCGTTTTCCGGGATAGCTCGCAAAGGGGACCTTGTTAA
The DNA here is from genome assembly GCA_019593645.1 of Akabosia matsudoensis. Classification (NCBI taxonomy): domain Eukaryota; kingdom Metazoa; phylum Arthropoda; class Collembola; order Entomobryomorpha; family Paronellidae; genus Akabosia; species Akabosia matsudoensis. The sequence continues at coordinate 19,200 of VICI01001561.1, forward strand.
AGCTGAGGAAATGATCAGAAAATCCATGAAGTGGAGAGTCGACCATCAAGTCGACAGCCTTCGGACTTGGCAACCTCCAGCAGAGTTTCGGGAGGATTTTAGGTTTGACTGTTTGGGTACAGATGGTGACGGCCATGCAGGTTGGTGCTTAAGTTGCCATGGCGACTTCTGAACTTGGTTTGCTAAGATTACTAACCACATCTACTCTCTTTTAGTTATCTTCATTCCGTTGGGACGATGGTGCGTACGGGAGAAGTTAGAGAAGGGCTTCAGAAAGGAGAGTTGGCAATATTTGTTTTACATGCTGGAGACAATGCATAGCTTCGTGAGAGAGAGTGAAAAGACAACATTTATTTTGATAATCGATATATTGGAATGCTCTTACTGGAAGCTAGCTCATATTGAAAGTAAGATAAACTACCAATGACCACAATTGACAATCTACAACCAAACAACCATCCCTATTTCCATCTCTCTTATTCAAATACTAACAAGTAATATCGTTTTCTATAGCTGTACAATTAATTCTTGCTGCATTTCGGGAATTCGAAGCTAATTATCCGGAAACGTTGAAGGCAGCCTTTGTGACTCGAGCCCCACGATCATTTAACTACATTTGGGCTTTGGTGAAACCATTGCTTTCAGGAGAGACTTTTTCAAAGACACAGATATTAGGAGACGATTGGGAGACTGTGCTACGGGAAGCATTACCAGAGGCTGTGATGGGGAAACTCTACTAACCACTCAAAATCAACTTGCAATTAGATAATTATGTAACTTTTTGGTAAAATAAAGAAAAGACGCAAAATTATGTTTCAAAATATGTGCGTAAAACTAACCATGACTAAATAAACTGCGGCTAAGAATATTTGTGCTACCGGAAGCCAACCTCATACTCCCGGTAACCGCCCCAATCGTCCCAATCATATCGTCCGAATCTTTTCGTCCTTAATCACATCGTCCCAAAATCACTTCGTCCCCAAATCGTGTTGTCTGGTCTCAGAAATTTTTGAAATGTCAAGGAAAGGATGGGGTTTCGACTATGCTTGTTGAATTTCAAACATGTCACGAAAAGCAAAAATATTATCTGCAAAAATTTTAACACGTCAATTTTCGTGAACTGTTAGTACAGTTGTAGCCGGTAAGGGTTACTATCAACGCAACGAACGTCAGCAGGACTACATTGCATCCAGGAGCAATGCTAGAATACCCGTAAGCGCAACATATTAGTCTTCCACTAAGGCGATTTCATTGTTAACCCATTCAACCCCCAGGCCCCAGGCTCATTAAACCTACTCCAAGATAAAAGCAATACAAACGAGAATGACTCACAGTCACAACAATCCAACGAGCTTAGGAGATTCACAGCAATTTGTCTTTTTATCATGTCAGAATGTCAGCGCCTTATCCAAAAGATTCCATCCATGGACGCCCACAGTAACCAGCACAACAATGAAAAGGCAACCCAAATTCAGAAATAGCTGCGTCATTGTCCATAGCAAAACAGGATGTGCGTCTCACTTGATGTTTCACTCACATTTTCCCACTCCGCCGAGGCATTACAAGCTGCCGGCTTGTTCCCTTGAAACTGCGTATTATGTAAAAAGAGAACATGCTGGACAAGAAAAAAAAGCGAATCAAAACTCGAATTTATTCCTTTCAAGTGACAAATGATAACAAAATAGGAAAATCTTTCGCAAATTCCATTTCATATTAGAATTCATTTACAAGAAAAGCTTTTTTCCTCGATCGTATACTTGACTGACGCAAATTACGAACGAGATGGGACTACTGAGAAATTTGCAATCTTTGAAAAGTCTTTGCTCGCCGAGGAAAGGAGAGGAGAAAGCTTATGAAAAAGTGCACCGTTTACATTTTATTAAAATTTTCATAGGAAAGTGAGACAATTTTATTTTAAAACAAGTTTATCCGTCTGGTCTCGTCTGTCCCACAGCGTATCAAACCTTAAAAAATCGTCAGCCTTGAAGAAAAGGCTAATTGTTTTCATGAGAAGATAAGATTTTGATACAAATTATGATTTAAAATGATTATGCAGTTTTCTGCAGTGACTATTTACAATTTTTTAAAGGATTTTTTGTTATGTGAAGTCGAAACTATGATCAATAATTTGGATGAGAATAGTTCCTCCAGGGGGAGTTCCACCTCAAAACCCTCCACCCAGGAGCAGCCTTCCTTTATTATTATTATTATTATGTACGTCTTTATTCAGGTCATTTAAGTTAGGTCTCCGATGTATACAACCTTAGCTTCTTGCTAACAAGATTTTCAGCTAAGT
>VICI01001562.1:0-21486 GCA_019593645.1 Akabosia matsudoensis
TAAATATATACGTTTCTTGCGGTTGTGTGTCATCTTTTTCCCTGTCACCAACAAAGCCACCACTTCATTTGAAGAGTTACGAGGAAATAGATATCTGTAGAGGCTCACTCTGCACAAGGAAGCAAAGGTAAGCCGAAGCAGACTGAGTGCTCATAATATTCGTTTACTACATTTTATTTATTTAATCATTGATGTTGATGAAACAATGTTGGGTGTTAGCACTCCAAACTGAATTAAGTTTTAATGCTTGAGAGCAGGTTGCAATTGTCTAAAATTATGTTTTTGACTGCAAGCAACGGTTTTGAGAAACAAAAGCAAATCCACTATTTCATACAAGGAAAAAATGATTTAGTTGTGCATTGTGTTGTTGTGTTTTCGGAGAAATAAGTGGGAATCAGGATGGAAGTCCTCGACGGGCTCTGTGCTGCTAATGATGGTTGGCTTTCTAAGAGATTCATGGGAGGAATGTGAATCCTTGGCAGCTTCCCTTTTGCCATCATGCATTTATTTACTCAACCTCCGGGCACGATGTAATGCATTTCGTTATTTATTCCTGTCAACGCAACATGGCTTGAATGTGTAAAAATCTGAGAAAGTGAGGAGAAAAATAAGCTGGACGAGAAAAAACCGAAATCGAGGCAAGAGTCGGTGCTTGGACGTTAAAAATGGAGGATAGAAGCAGGACTGGCAGTTGTAAACATGTACATAATCAGGAGTGCTGGTGTTGATGGTTTTTGGTCTATTGCATGCGCCCAACAGTCTATTAGGAACACACCTACACAACATACAAACTAGAGACATGTACATACGGTAACATTGTTAGTACATGTGTAGACAGGAGGAAAAGCAGTAAAATATAAAATAAAACAGTTAAGTAAATATGCACTGCTATAAAACGCGAAACGTAAGAATTTTACTTCTGAAGAAAAAGCATTAAATAGGGAAAAGAGGCAATAACAAGAGAGAAAATTCAAAAGTTGTTTTCACTTTTGCCTCAAAATCATAATACATACCTTAAAGTTTCGGAAGCATTTTTCGAGACACTCCATTCTGTGGATGAGACAGAGTTTGAGGGAAGTGTCGGTCGGTGGAACCGGAACCATATTAAGTCGCAAGTCTGCTTTGTACTCAAACACCATGGAATTACTGGAGATTTGTTTGCCATTAGAGTAGATTCGTATGGGAACCAGGCCTGGACTGTGAGCTGTGGTGGAGCGGTCACCATTTCATAGAAGATGAAAATTGTGAGAAAAACGAAAATCAACTACATTAATCATTAAGCAGGACATATAAATTGCATGTTTTCTCTTTGCTTCGTTCCTTCATGTTTGTATTCGTCACAATTATATCGTGCATATATCATGTTTACAAAGAAAGTACACAAGTTTGCATGAGCCCGTTTGCAAAAAGAAAGAAATGGACCTTTTGTGAGGGCAAAAATCAGAGCTTGATACTATCCATATCCGACTGGCTCTTCACAATGAATATAACATCGACAATTAGACTCGAAAGGCCTAATTTATATCACAAATAAAACCCACCATTTTCATAAATAAATCTAAAAATAAACACAAACGGAGCTACACACCGATCATATTTCGTTGGCTTTTCTCGTTAAGAGGATCAAGAGTCCGAGATACTAAATAAATATGAAAGAAAACTGCACATTCATAAATAATAAATGCCTTCTTCTTTTCACTTAAATTATACACTTTATGACATTACTCAAACATTTTTTGCACAACAACAGTCTATCTGACTTTTAATGCTTTAGGTATCACAGAAATAAATGTGTTCTCATTGTTCTTGCAGAATCTTCTCCTATGCGCTTGGGTTTCCCATCACGGGACCTCTCCTCTAGTACTTTTCTATACTATAATATTCCGTGATGACTTTTGTTTTGTTTTTCAGCTTCTCAAAAGATTCTCACACATGACAGGACATGTAAGGAAAAGACACAACAGCTCTATAAAATGTCAGCTAAAAATTCTTAAGACAGCTTAAGAATCTTTTCGTTATTGCTTGTCAGCCAAGAAAAAAATATTATATGTTTTGAAAAACAATATAAAAACGTGAGGACACATATAAACAAAAAAGGAAATAAAAGGGCCTACCTCCAAAGCATATATATGATAACATACATCTCAACCTCGTTGTTTGCATCAATATATCTTAACAAGTGGGAGTTGGAGCGATAACGGAACAAAACTTAACAAAAAAACTGGCTTCACAAAGGATATCAAAAGAGAACTAGAAATGTCTGGGTTCTTTTTTTCGTGAGCCATGTTGGTGTCCTGTTCAAAGCATGTGAGAAATAACAAAAAAAAAAAGATACAGATTATATATGGTTGTAAATATGGATCTTAATGCGATGACATTTTACAGTTACTTTAGCCCTGCCCAAGAATAAATAAGACAATATAAAACGTCACCCTATATATTGATATAATATTTCCCAGAAAAGAAAAACTGTTACACTGGTTGAGGCTAAATAGGGGAAAGTTGTGAAAGCTATATTAGAGAAAGTGACTTGGTTTTGTTTCATGTTCATGGTGTCTATGTTTCTTCTCGCCCAGTAAATCAATGCACGCTACATTTAAGAGATTCGCCCATTTTTCTACCTCCATTCACACATACGAGCGACTGAACGAGATTCACATTTCATATTGCTTTCATATTTTTTCTCTCCTTTCTTCTATGTTGTTCAACAACTTGGTATTAATAAGAATGATAATAAAAATTGTTCAAAGAAACAATATACAATAAATTTACATTTACAATGTAAGGATGTGGCGGGTAGTTTGGCACCAGAAGAGTTGAAAAAATGGGACATAGAATCTAAGTCCTTACAAAATTCACTTGTCATATTCTGTGTGCAATATTTCCAGCAATATTTCCAAAGTAAATTATATATCTCGTTTGCAATTTTTGAAAAGAGATTTACTTTCGTCGTCGTATCCACTTATATCAACCGTATAGTAGTAGCACTGTGGAACGCAGCCTTTTTGTCAAGAAAACGTAAATGTTAATTACGTCCTTTCGATAATTAAAGGGCAAAAACGACAGGTTTTTCGCTTCCGCTGTGTTTTCATGTTCGCAGTTACCTTGAGAACAACAAAAAGTATCATGCGAATGAAGGAACACCATTGATAGTAGTTATAACCCAGAACGAGAGGCCAAATCTTTAGACACGTTTATGAAAACATAAATTTTTGAGATAATAACATTGACATGACGAAAACTTACGAGGGCAAAAGCATTTCAGCACACCAACTTGAAGATACACAGCGGGAACTGGTAGGTCTCCAAAATGCACAGAGTAGTCTTGATGTGGATTGTTGAACTGACCAACGATGAGGATTTTTGTGCCACCCTGTGAATTGAACAATGTCATTTGCCATTAATTTCGGTCTGCTCCGATTTGCTCTCCCTAAATAGTCCTTGTACTTTTTTTCCCATTAGTTCGAGACCAAGATAGGAGTAGCTCAACATAATAACTATTAATAATTTCATCCTCATGAATATTTCAGATTTTTTCTTTCATTTTTGTCAGATTCAAGTCATGGGCAAGGTAAAAAAATAATCAGACGTGGCACGCACATCAATTTGCCCATATATGAGTATGGAGTAAATTATGGAAATAAAGAGCTTGTTAGATATGAAACGGTAAATGGTTTCCTATTTTCATTTCACTTTTAGCCACTCAATGTCGTAAACAGGAATAACTTTGCTGCGAATCTTCTCCCACCGAAATATCCATGACAATAACGATACTTTCTTCAATTTGAGTATAAAATGAGAAGTTTAATGCTACCAACCTCAGAGTAAGCCCATTCGGGATTAATGTCGACAATAGTGTTTTTATCTCCCCCACCCATCAGTCCACCATCATGATGATGATGCTCTAAATCCTCGGACAAATCGGCGAGAATGTCAAACGCGTCCAAATTAACGAAAACATCGTCCGCAGACGGGGACATTGGTTCCAAGTCACCAGATGTATCAACTGCCCCCATGTTTGCACTAAGAGTTTGTTGAATGTCTTCATGAGACATGTCCAGGGTTTCTTGCTGGTAAAAATGGGCATGGTGGTGGTGCTGGGGGTGCTGTTGTCTTTGAACATGATGTTGAGCTTGTTGCTGTTGCTGCTGAGGAGTGGGCGGTTGTTGAGGCTCGTATTTGATTTGAACTGGAGGAGCGCTTGGAGGTCCATGTCCGTTCACATGGGTTTGAACAGGTCCCGCTTTGTGCCCCGGTCCTCCACCGTGGTGAACAATATGCTGGGGTATTTGTTGAGACTGCTGGAGGGTCTGAGAGGGATGGTTAGGATGCTGTTGTTGCGGCGGGGGTTGTTGGTGGTGGATAACTTGTTGTTGAGACGGGGCTAGTTTAGAGGTCAGCGTTGTCGCAAAGTGTTGTTGGTGCTGTTGGGAATGGTGAATGAACAAGGTTTGATTGGAATTCGAAATAGTTGTAGTGGAAGTTCCACTGGATGTTTCTGATGAGTGGATGTTTGCATTCTGAATGTCCATAAGGGAAGCTGCCAACGACGAGCTTACTGTCGTTGCATTGGTACTGCTGTTAAGAGCGACAACACGTCAAGCTATACACTACTCGTCGATTCAAAACATAAAATAATAATATGAAGAAGAAAACTCTCGTTCCTTACCAAATATTTTGAACTGTAGTTAAAGCGGAAGAATGATTGTTATGATGCCTAGCTGCCGCTACCGCAGCTGCCTGAGAGGACGCCAGACTTGATTGGCAAGCTACCGATGCAGAAGCCGCCGCAGGTTTACCATTCAAAATAATTAGACCGCCTGCAGTTTGAAACTGAGAAAGATTTAGTACAAAAGGTCGTTCAGGTGCTGAACCGCCTGTTCCAGCAGTCAGGTTCACTGTGGCAGAGACACGATTGTGTTGACCAGGGTGCTGTTGTAAACTCTCAGGGCCCATTTCGCAGCTACCCCCAACGGGAGAAGGAAATCCTCCCCCTGTGCTAGAACAAACCCCATTCGAAACACTAACTTGAACTGCAGGCGAACCGTTTGACGGAAGACTCGGCATCTGTTGAAGAGACGATGAGGAGGAGGATGAAGTCGACAGTCTCCCCGTTGGCACGCCTCCGCAACCACTCGCTCCTGACGAACTACCGCCATTCAAACTTACATTGACTATTCCTGAGTTACACCCATTCCCATTCCCCGTATTTGCCGTGACAGTGACAGGAACTAAGGTGTCTGCCGACACAGATACACTTTGCCTTGCCAGTCTCTGCTTCTCCATCAATTGCAAAACGATAGCTTCCACTGTTTCTGCCGTCTGGAAAGGGAAATCATTGAATTTTAGACACTCATCGAATTGATTAGTTATGCTTCAAAGAATTAAATCGGTCGTGTCTACGAGCTAGAAAAAACCTTGTATTATATGATTTTATGCAAGATTATACTATATGCTCGATCTGTTTCGTATTCTCGCTAGCTTTTTTGATTAAAAGCGATTCCAGTAAACAATACCTTTGGAGAGATGCAATTTTTTTTCAAAGCTTTTTTCCCTTTGCCCATTTTCTTTATAAAACAAACTACATGGTCGAAATGTTCACAGTGAACGTACTTATATGTATTATATACATATTCGTAATTTTTCTGTGAAATAATCGCCTTATCCATCACGAAATCAAATTTTGTAAATACACATAACTTTTCTTGGAGCTGTTTTTCGTGCCTATCATGAAGCAAACAGACAAATTATTTTATCAGTATATCCTATAGAACACGCATACAAAGCTATTGCATACGAAAAGTTCCTAAAGATAACTCATATTTTTTTGATTTTTTTTTTCTGTTAGTCTATGTATTCGTTTATTTTTTTACTTTCTTCAGCAATAATTTAAAGCTCCAAAAATATCTCCGCTAAAAGTAAGATATTTCCTCAATTTTTTACACTTCACAGATTCAATTCTTCTCAGCATTCCTCTTTGATCCTTGTAAAAGATGAATGGGATTCCAAAACATCCTCAGAAAATAAGATGGTTGTGGAGCAGTCGTAACACTATTGCACAAAAAAAACGACGGGCTCTGCATCATGCATGATGCTTGGAAAATGAAAGGGTAGAGCTAACGGGTATCGAGGCATGATGAGAAAGTAAGTCGGCATGAAAAAGAGAGTAGTACATCGTCAGCAAAATTTCTAGAAACACTACCTCCATCATTCTACTTGCTTCAAAATAACGCGATCCCTCAAACAAGATAAAGTTTACATCCCCTCTCTCGTCTGTAGCAGTGCTCTTTTTCCTTCGTCTGAGAACAATTTCTCATTCAAAAACTGCACACATACGAAGAAAAGAAAGTCAATGGTTGGCACATCCCTGCAAATAATATGTTTTATTGTTAAAATAAGAACGAATGAAGGGGCTTTCGTGAAGACAGGGAAACCAATATAAAATGCATGCGCTGCAATGGAAATCTCACATAAAAACATTCCAGCCGCACTACCAGTGGCTGTGTGGGTCCCACCGCTTCCCGTTTCCACTTTGGCTCTCCTGAATTACTGATACAAGACACCTGCTCAAGACGCTATGATTTTTCCGCTTGAGACTCCAATGACAGGAGTATAAAGCATTTCCTGTTCGTAACTTATGGATACTATTGACGCTTTTAGGTATCCATTCGGAAAAGCAATAACCTTGGTTTTTATGATATTGAAAAAGAAAAATTATAGAAATCAACTACAAGCTAGCTTTCCCTTCCAATTACCAAGCAACACTATGTGGATGATACACCGTTTTGATTTGAAACTGCCGAAAGTGGATCTCCAGGTGAAAATGAGGGTCTAATGATTTATTTTATCTTGAGACTGATTGATAAGAAGTGTTATGGTACTGGGAAAATGTTTAGTCGTAGGGATGTAGTAATGTGGCACTGGTGAAAAATAAATGAAAGCAAAATGCAATCCACACACCAATAAATTTTCTGTACGCGACCATATAGTTTACTAAAGTCTGAACACGTTCTCCTTGTGCATCATTATACGTACACAAACCGTAGAGCAAAGAATCCCAACACATTTTGCTATCGTGTGTCATCACTGCACGAAAATGATCTGTTGGGTTAACTGCGATCTTTAACAAGAAAGATTTCAAACACTTTCGTGCAAACTAAGAAAAATTTAATTTCATCGGATGGAAGTCTTGTTAAGATGCTTATCCATTTACAAGGGTTGGTTATTAAAACAAGATTTTTTTTTAGATTGGTAATGAAACTAAACTGAATCTAACATATTGGTTATCTCTGTCCAATCTTATTCGAAAGTTTCATACGTAAAGTAAATACTACATGCGAGCGGGGGCAGCCGTATCTTGGTGAAAGACCTCTCTTGATGCAAAAACTCGCGAAAATAGAAAACGCAAGGGAGAGGTAACGTTGATGGGCTAAATTAAGAACGAGCAAGTTGAAGAGAAGAAATCTCTCTGTGAATCGAAATATTTTTTCATGATTATGAAATTACATGGTTCTATGATATTGAGAATACGATGGCTCCGACAGAACCTTCAGATCGCCTGTGTAGATTTCTAGAAGCAGGAGAATGAGTAATGAGATCACGAAATTAACTTACGGATAGTTCCAACTCGTTATTGAGATCAGGCTCCTCTTCACTGAAAACTGGATCAAAAAGAAAACGAGGATACACTTTATTAGAGCCATAAATTTTCACATGAACCCTTCACATCAAAAAAAGAAGCCGTTTAACGTCGTTCTTAGCTCAGGAAAAAAAGCAGCAAAGAAAAAGCTGTTACATATCGCCTAAAATTCTAGGGCATGCTAGAAGCAAGTGAAAACACAACTTTCAGGGGAAAGTGATATTGGAAATTGTGCAGCTTTAGTTATGTGTATTCCAGTTTCACGACCATTTCCCTGAGAATATCACAATTCAGAAGAAAAATTCAAGGAGTTAAACGCATACATGGCATTCAACGTGGCATGATGATTACGACGATGACGAACGAGAAGTTTTATGCGAGCAACAAAGGCTGTAAGTTGAGTGCATTTGGGTATGTATTTGCTCGTTCACATATTTATTTGAGCTAAAGTGATTTATGCATCGAAATAAAACGTAATAATAGCCTACATATTTATATAACCTCCAGGGACGGCCAAAAGAAGCGTTCCTTCAGCACACATCTTTTTCTCTCAGATACGTACAAAAGGAAGAAAGCATACCAAAACCTAGGAAACTCTTTTCAAAGGCGAAATTAAGTCAAAGAAAACGGACCCTAGAGAAAATACAGACGCCTTTTCAAGTTACGTAACAGCAAAACAATCATTTCGAAATCTTCTAAGTTCTATTCATGTCAATTCAATGTATGGCACACAGTTAATCGAGATAATAATAATAATAGCGATACTTGAGAGATTTAACATCAATATATATTGTCATTTGATAAAAACATAAAGGTTCCAATGGTCCTCAAAATATTATGGTGGATATGTTTTTGTAATCTGGGCCATTAGAGGGTTACCGTGTAAACATTTTATCAACATTACACGCTCAGTTCTCAAATTTTTTTGGAATGATGAATGCACTGTGTACAACAATAGAAGATATCTTATTTTTACTCAACCACCAAGTACTAGTAATGGAAAACTAAAATAGCAAGGAGGCGAGATTTATTTGAAAAAGAGGGAACAGAAAGAGAGCATTGATAAGAAGTCAAGAAACAAATAAGCAAAGAAGGAAGCGTTCGAGGTCATCATGGGATTTCGGGATTTTCTTGATTTCCTGTCTTTCCAATTTCCCCTATTCTTAGTGTCTGCTTTCAGTATTGCTGTTGCATGGTCTTTTTTTACATCATAACGCACCGCTACTGGTTGTACTACAAGTGTTGTACTATGTACTAGTTGGTTAATGGTTGTGAGAGTATTACGTTACAGTTACTCGAGTGAACGTTGTGTACCGCATTTTGTAGCTTTTTCGTCTCACATGTTTACTGCGTTCTTTCATGTCAGTGCATACCTTTAGTCGCCCCTCACGACAAAAATTGTAAAGCTGGTTGGAAAGATAGAAAACATGGGATTTGAGAATCCCAATACTACAAGCCCACAAAAAAATCTCAAAAAAGTCTGCACATAAAAAGGAGAAACTCACAAACGACGAGGTAAACGTAAATAGTAAACTTATGTCATGAACCGGCCATGGAGTACAGCTGAAAGAGACTGAGAAAAGAGGAAGAAGTCAATACGGCCACTAATACCACTCCTTTTCTCGTTTCCTCCAATTTTAGCAATTCCCTTGTAACAACAAAATGCATGTGTCTGTTTTCTCTTTTCTCTTCTTGACATACAACTAAAATAAAAATGTTTTTTGTTGCTTCCTATGGTCGGTATATGATAAGATCTGGTGTAGTTCCATCATTATCATGTACATGATAGCATGATCGTTGCTTTTGTTCGTTCTTTCTCTTCAAGTGATGGTAATCATCATCAAGCCACTACACACAATCAGACCAAGCCCGTGTTCAAACCAAACAATCTTCTTATGCACTGGTTGGAAAGAAAGAATGAAAGTGTGTGTGTCTGAGAAGTAGTATGTATTCCCATATTTTATATCTATTAGCTCGCAGGGGGACTATACATGGTCGTCTTCGTGCGCTGTTTTTAATTCGCCTTGTCGAGAGAGCTGTGTTTTGTTCTAGTCCTGTTGAGACGTGTAGTGACCATATGAAAGAACCAAAACATGAAGAGAAAGCTAAGAAAGAGATCGACATGGCCTACGAGGTCTCCAAAGACGAATGCTAATCCAAACGTCAGAACTTGTACTTGTCAGACATGTATAAAAGGATCATGTGTAAAAAAATACTAGTGAAAGTATACTTTTTTCTTGGCTTTATAGAAATAGTCATCCATGGTAACTACGTTGAGCCCAAAAGCGTTTGCTCTTTATGTATCACATTTTGGGACTTGTCGTCACCTGGGTGTAGGACCAAATAGATATGCATCTTATGGATATGAATGTTTGTATGCTAAATAATGTTTTCAACTATACATGCCTAAATATATGAAAACTGTTAGCGATCGCTGAGCCCTTTACATAGTATATAGTTAATCTTTTAAAAAGGAAGCTTTTCTGAATATATCTTTGGCATGCTATATGCATAAGGTTACTTTTTTAACCTCAACATATATTTTGAGATTTTGTTCCACATGTGCTTATAATCTTGGAATATTGTACTCATGTCATGAATGCGTAGATATATCGCCTACTCCCAGCGTTTTGCCGCATATATTAGCTTATTACCAGATTAAACCTAGAAAAGTAATCATGAGTCATCAATAAGCAACATCGAAAGGAGAAAGTCCAGATCCACAGCGGACTAAAGTGCCCACAAGTCTCAGTCAAGATTCTCTCACATCATTTTATGTCATTACATCGAATTTTTGGTAGTTGGCAATGTGGCATACACTTTGTAACTATGTGTGCATAAAACCACAGGGGCAAGTCATAAATTAAAGCTGTAAACTTAAAAACGGCATATCGGAGAACATTTCAAGGATCAGTGAATTCCTCCACATCTCGAGCCAAAATAAAGTGCTCCCACACACTTCCTCTATCTTCATTGAATATATAACATTGCATACTGTCCAGGGAGAACGCATAGGAACGATATTAGATGGAATATCGATTAAAAAGGATGAGAGTCTGAAAAGGTAGAATAAAAGCTGTGGTAGGGACACTAGAGTAAGTCAGAACCCCAGTCAGTGAGAGAGCAAATGAGTATCTATTAAGCGTATGTTTTATGAGCTGTTGGCCTATCAGTAGTTTTTGGAAGCTCGTGTAAGTCTGCCCCGCACAGTTTCTTCAGTTATATAAACAAAGAAAAATAAATGTCTGGGTATAGCTGGTGGAAATTCCGCGAGAAATCTTACTTGGAACGGAGTATTTTATTTTTTATTTTTAAAGGGTTGCAAGATATCAACTTAAAAAGTATTTCTTTTTTATGGGAAATGTGAACTATTACCTCGTGGGATAAAAAGGGTAGAACACAATAAATATGTTATGCTGGATAAAACGAAGAAAGGTCTGGATGACAGAGAGGTATGTTTTTTTTTTGGCTGATGTATTCTTTTATTTCTTAAAGAAGATAGTCAAAGTATTAGAACCCATGCACAGCCATACGATCAATGACACTCGTAAATAGAGCAGAAGAAATGGGGAAGACTTTGAAGGAGCAAAGAAAAGCAGGAGTGATCGAGCGGATAAGTAGCAGTAAATGTGCGGTTTTATAACAATTCAACAGCAAAGGAGAAAAAAATCTAACTGACTAAAATATTGCAGAGAGCTTCGTCTCGCGTAATAAATTGTGACTAGAGTGAGGAAAGAAGATGCAAGGGATAATGGTGGCACACAGCTCCGAACATGTGCTTAACAAGCAAGATAAAACAAGGACGAACATAATGTGGCAGGTATTAGGGATTGTATGAGCACTCGATGAATCTAGTATAACTCGGCGTTATGCAAATTTTGTCGGATTTAACTTACACATGGGCTTCAATTGCGATATCAACTCCTCCTTGGTCCATTCTTTCTTGTCTCCCCACATGGACACATTCGTTGTGACAATGAGCTTATTATCATCCGGGTAAGGGACGTTCAGGTAGTGAACCAACACAATATCCGGATTCTGCAGGAGAGAAAAAAAGAATTAAAAACTTTACTGTTGATGGTTAAAAATGTAGTGAGTGTGTAGTCACGTAGTAATATATTCACAACAAAGTAGGAGAACTAAAAAAGCAAAATAGTTTGTACCAAGAGCAATACGAAGTTCTCTCACAAAAATAACGAATTCCCTCCAGGGGAGAAAACTTCAATTTAATCTCTACTACATCATTATAATACTCCAAGTTATTATGTTTGTTTTCCATTCTATCCCGATAAAGAACACCCTTCCCATTCCACTTTTCCCATTCCTTTCTTGTCTGTGGGATTTCAGTATTGGGCCAACAGAAAAGAAAACTTGAGGACCAGAAGGAGAGAAGGGCCAAACTGGCACATAAAATCTCGACGAAATGAAGATGAGAACGGTGAAAATTATGGTGAAAACTTCGAGTAAAATGGTCATATTTACAGGACAGATTGAATGAGAACCTTGATGTGCGTTACTAGTTTGTAAAGCTTGTGGCTGTGATCGTAAGAAAAATGAGCGGGTGTTGTTAAAAAATAATGTATTTTTCTTACTTTTTATAACCAAGCCATAAACCAAAATAACATTGTGTACTTGAACGAATTGTAGTAGTAAAAAATCCAGCACTACTACCAGAAAACGGCGATGATATTACGATGCTGATGACGATGATGAGTATAAAGTGAAAAGCAATAACTGGAAAGGGCAAGTCACCATATAAAAGAGGGCTTAGTAACGGTTAATATGGAAAGTTGATCCAAAAAAGGAGAATTTTCTTTTGCAAGAGAGCCCTTCCATTTCCGTCCTTTAACCGAACAAGAATTTTTCTCTCGGCAACATAAAAAAGGTATGGAAAAAAGAATAGAAATATACATAAAAACACGAGCCGATTCCAAAAACGGTATCAGCACCCAAAGCGTTTCCTAGTTTTGCTTAGTTTCTCGGCTTCTGCTTTACGGCGCGTTTTTCTTTATTCATGTTGAAATATTATTTCATCTTTTTGCCGTTTAATTCGTAGGATTAAACTAAGCAACTTTTACCTAGCCTTCAGTTAACTCGTCACTTTTCTACTTTATGTATATGTTAAATTAACTTGAAAACGTAGCATTAGCCAGTTACAAAGAAGGATATCATATGGACTTATAAGTAATCTGAATTTCATCTACTATGTATACATGTGCATTTGTCGTGCATCGACCAATTCATAAGATTACAATGCAACTATCGAATAATGCTCATCAAGGCACTCGAGAAAACTTTTTAAAAACTATACTTACAACTTAAGTAAGCATATATTTATGTGTCTACTTTTATATATGTCCATGTCGAGTCAAAAAATTATCAAACAAACGATTTTCTTCAGTTAATGGTCGAAGAACAGTAACGGTAACTTGTAGTCGTGTCCACGTATTTTAAACCCTAGGAAAGTATTGTACTTAAAACTGTTCAGAAACCTATTAATCAATTTTTACATACATCTTCCAGCATAAAGCACCATTACTAGAACACTTTTTCATATTTTTACAGTCGCACTTATATCTAATCTACAAAAATATTAACAAGATATATTTCGTCAATGGTTTTCTTTTGCATTTGCTGAGAATATTGGCTCAACAATGTTTTTTACTTTTTGTTATCAACAATTTAAACGGGCAAGATCAAGGCTTACCTCCCATTGACTTCACTTCAACCTCCTCTTGTATGATAGTCGATTCTGTTTCACGTTTGACTTACTTTTATCATGTTTTCAAGCTGTCCTTACAAGTGCAAATATGCAGTTTTATTACCGTCTCAACATCCTAAAATGTCATTTCAATGTCCAAATAGATACATAATGTTTCTGACTCCAACTGCTTGTCAAAGGATGGAATTGCCATGCACTATATCCCCTTCCCTACTGGCAGTGGCCATGTATCACAAGAAAGATATTTGCAATTGCAAACCCTCAATTTGAATTACGAACAACCATTTGGTGGACGTAAAATGGTTTCTTTCCAAATCATCTTTCATATAAAATAGTCAGTAGGAGAAACAGTAGTAGCGAAACGTGAGGGGATACTTCAATATAGTCATGGAAGCAAACCGTGCACATACAAGGATACCTTCACAAAATTTTGTTGCAAGTTTGAAACTGGTACGCCACGTAAAGACATAAAAAAGTTCTAGCACTTTTCTTCTTTCTTTAAAACTTAAGTGAGATTAGTTATTGCTATGCTCTGTATTAAGAATTTAGAATCATGCCAAGCCAAGCAATACCTAGATAGACATAGTATGAGTGACGACTAACACCTAACAGAAGGCGTGAGATAGCAATAACACCTCACTAACAGCGTCTATCGCCAATCCATCACTGTTTAGAAACACCCAGCCGACTTGATATCACATGAAGCTATTCACATATAATGATTTTACATTCCTTTGATCACTTGTAAGAAATGGGTGAAGAAATTATATTCTCTATTTTCGTATCCCCCACCACCTTATCCTGGAATATAGCCATTTATGAGGAGATGGACTACCAGCAGGTCATACAGCCATGAACATCATTATTGTTATGATCATCACCATCACCATCAATATCCTGTGCCACCAAAACCCATCTATAAAAGCCAAGCTGCTAGTCAAAAGCCAGAGCAACCACATTCATAAAAATCCACTGACAAGAGGTTTTATATGGTGTACATTAAATGGCGATGTATGCTTGTAAAAAATAAGGGGGGAGCAATAATTGGCTTAACTACTTCAGCTACGGTTGCTCTTCGAAATGAAGCGCGATCATATCACGCCACGATTCTAATACGATAACGTGTAACACATTTGTGTAATTTTTTTGCCAATTCACAGTTAGGCAGTTAAGCTCCAAGGAAAGAAAATTCGTTCGTTTCCAACGCACTAATGTCATATAACTTTTTTTTTTGTATCACAACATGTCTCTGAATGTTTAGTTTTGATTAAAATTTATAGCAATCAAAAGTACATCTTCAATTTCGAAAATCGCTGTTTCCCAGAAGCGTAATAATGCCTTTCTTTAGAAATCGGACATGAGCGGACACGACAAAACGATTGTTTTGTAAAACGTTATCGCTATAGCAATATTTATATGTATGCAAGTTTGATAATTTCGTAAGTATGTACTAGTACCAAATCTCTAAACATCTATAGTGACCATCAGTCAAGGAATGACCATCACGGAAGCAAGTAACAAACTCGTTTCCATGTATATGTAACTACGGACGTAGTCAGTTTAAAAAACTATAATTTGTATAACATAAAGTATATTGTGTAAATTAATTCGAAGCAATTCGTTTCGCCTCTTATCTAGATGCATGAGGCAAAATTTTTTCATTTACTGCCGACCGTTATAAATACCTATAAATGAGTCAAGTATTAACTGGACCGTTCTGTCTGTTTGTCTGTCTGCAATAATCGTGAAATCACTGCAAAGTGACGTACACGTCACAGGGTGTACAGGTCTGCATTTTTTGCATAGATGTCTATCTCAGGTTCAGGTCTTTAAGTTAACCGTTTTTAGCTTAACCTCTTCAGCCTACATAATTCTAAAAGGTCAAATTTCAAGTCTTTTGTGCATGAAGACTGGATAAGGGTTTTGTTTACGTACATCGCACATTTTGTCATGCTCATTGTGCACGCGTATGTGTTCGTGTTCATTTTGCGAAGGTTCGTTTTGGTCAAATGAAAGTTCCAATACTCTTGGTCTTATTATCGCAATGCTAATGATCTTATGATATCATAAAAATAATATTTTGCTACTTTAAGATTTCTTGGTACAATTGTCTGGTTTCTTACCTGCAACAAGCCAGTAGCATCTCCGATGAAAAGTTGGAAGAATTGCCGAGTGGACGTAACATCCATAAATACACTGTTGGAATAAAACACAAATTTAGTTTTCACTGTTTTTAATGAAATTTAAAATCGGTATATTTTATGCAAACCATTGTGCACAAAACTATCCCATGTTAACCACATCTTGTCAGAGGCTTGTATTTACTCAAGCTTTGTACGACGTTCTACGTACGTTTAGTATTGCTCCTTTCGCATCAAAATTACTCTTATCTGCCTTTGTGAATGAATTTATTACAAAATACAACATTAGACACTCTATTACCTATGATGTAAAGCAGAATAGAAGCTAGCGCGTACAGCTATTTGTGGCTAAGTGAAAATTTCATATCTCGTCTTGGTCATGTTTGCTACACACAGATGTTCAAGCCAACCTTTTCCCTTTTTCATCCATGAAGCCGAACCAACAATCTAGCCACATCAAATGATTTACAAGTTTAGACATAAAGAATCCAAAGCGAGGATGTTTCTTGGATGCGTGAGACTATATAGTGGAAGGAAGTAAGCAAGGAAAATACAAGAGGAGAAAACAATGAAGAAGTAGTGTGTGTTATCTCAAGAGTTCAAGACGTCTACCGCAAACTCTGCTTGACAAGTCCTGACACACTTGTAACAGGATACGGCAAAGCAAGTCACTACCTGACGAGAGCGGAGGTATGCCTTTGGAGTTACATAAAGTTGTTTAGTAATCTCAGTCAAAGAAGACTGTTAAATCTTTCCTTTGATTATTTCTTCATGCATAATTGTGGATTTCATGCTCTTATGATGCTCGCAATATTTAGTAGCTGCCTACTATTATCATGTTTTATGACGGAAACGCAAACGTCAAGACGTGAAAAGCTTTGCAACCTTGCAAACTTCACATTTAAAAAGGAAGAATTTAAAATGTTGTAAATGAATAGCTAGCAACTAGTCTGAGGAAGTTAGCATTCTCGATCCTACTATTGACTATGGTATTATAGTTTTATATGACTTTACAGGCATAATAATAACTTTTATAATAATAATTTTTTTTTCTGTGTACACACAGGGGAAATTTGCTATATGTACGCATTTTTGGGCGTACGTAGGTGGATTAAAATTGCGTCTTGTCGTCATCGAGCCAACTTTCCTTCATTAAATAGAAATGTGCTTGTCTTGCTACGCATGTTGGAAAATCAATGGTTTCAAAGGTAATCAATATCTCATAGAAAATTTGCATCGATGTATTGACGCCTGTTTTTATGTGCTTTAATACTTACATTTGCTACAGATTTAGTACAAATTCGAAACGTAACTTTACCTCGGTCCCTTGAACTTTGAGCTTCATATGATCCTCCCTTGTCGTCTTCCCATCCTTTCTTTTCTTCCAACAGTAACCGTCTCGACGGTACCTCACCTTCTTGCGGCTGTATAACAGCATCGATCCGCTCTTCGGCCTGCCAAAAACACGAAAACGTTACATATTAAAAATTTTGATTTCCCATCGACAAATGCTCTACATTCCTGATTTTATTAATTATAATGGTTCTTGCAACAATGCTAATTTAGGGTCATTGTATTTTAGTTGCAAAATTCAGATTTACATGCATAATATACCCTTTGTATCAGAGAACATTATGCAAATTTTTCAAACGAGGTTACTTAAATCACCATCCATCCTAGTTAACGTTGTCATTTATTTTTATCGTTTTCCGAGACAAAAGAGTACGGTTAATATTTTCCCTAGCCATGGGGTGATTTGAGATCCTCATACTGAATCATTAAAATGGACTCACATTTTACGATTTAGGTTTCTTTCATCATTTTGATATACCTAGGCTATAAAATACAATGTAACTTGAAGAATCTAGATTGGCAATAATTGGCAGTTTAATTACGCTTTTGTCATTAGCTTTCAAGCTCCCTTATGACTTTGAACGTAATCTGTACCGGCCAGTTTCAGTGGCGTGTATGACTGAATTTATGGAAATGTGAAAATTAAAATACAATAATCTGCAAATTAAAGGACGAAGATATAACGGATATTACATTTATTATACGGTCTCTACGTATGCTTAATTTTGTAATCGTAAAAGCAAGTCCATTGTAAAAACCTTCAAAACTAACATTCCTTCTCGGTAACGTGGAGTAACCTGGATACTGTTACACAGAGGGGGAAAACTTTATTACTGTTTGTGACCTTACATGAATACTTTATTCTTATTTCTGGAAGGATTAGGTTGCGCATTATAATGTGATATGCATGCGAATTATGATTGCTTATGTAAAAACTGAAATCCTTTCTTTCTCTGCCAAGACCGGCACGAATCTAAACTTTTCAGTGTGGTTAAAGACTTTATTCTCTTTCTACGTTTCTTAGCTAGATATTCCATTTTCATGAAAACTGAGTGGATGAAATACTGAGTGGTTGAGATGAATGTGTGTAGGAGTTTAAAAAGTGGCTTAAACTTTAACAACTACTAGGAAAGGAGAATGATATGGGTGGCAGTGGGGACGGCGCATAAAGAAAAGTTTTGAATGAACAATGTGAATTTTGAAAAATGTGGTAAATAATACACGTTTTGACACTGGATTTGTAGGACTTTGACTGACACGGAGTTTTCTGTTTAAAAATCTTTTTGGCTAGCAGAATAAAAACTTGGATAATCCAGATCAGCTTAGAGAAAGAAAAGTAAGCAAATCAAAGTCTTGAAGTGAAAACCCGAAGTAAAAGAAACTAGTTCTTACGGCGACTCTGAAGCCGCACAGATAGCTACTTGTCAACTAACATAAATTATAATTCAGTCGTGTAGTCATCTCGGACAACAGTTTACATTAATTAACAATACATGCCAAATTAAAAGCCAAGCATTCACTTATTTTTCTAGTTTTGAAAATCGACCATATATTTAGTCTAAGTATGAAGTAATTGACACTCCACTGGCAAACCAGGTGACCCACAAGTGATGTCTAAACTTTTGTCCTGGGAAACATTGTACTGGTATTTTGGAAGGGTTTCTTGTGTGTAGGCATATCTACGAAACTGAATCTAAACGGAGCGCCAAACGGACCGCAAGCACGCAAGAAAGTCTTTAATAGTTCACGAACATTAGTCACGGTAGCACTTATCCAGGCAGGTCTTGCAATTTTTATGCCATATGTAACTGCGATACCTCATAGGTGTATGGTGAAAGTGTTTATTTGCTATCAATTATTATAAATTTAAGATTTTTTATTACTCCTCTATATGAAGCCCAACACTATACTGTAGTGACAATAGATTGGCTACGAAAACTACTTTATAACCTTATGAGAGAACGATGGGTATACTTTTTTCTTCGATACATTTATTCGTAGAAAAGTGGAAATCTCTTTCAAAAGTAAAAATCTATTACGCTTCACTAGCATGGCCAAATTGGTTAAAATCGCAAAAATGTCCTTATAGCAATAGAATGGTTTTGTGGTGAATAGAACAGTATATATTATATTATAAGGAATTATTTAAGGACTATATTTTCATTCAACTTTTTTTTGTGTAGTCAAGTGGTGAAACAAAAACTGGGCGAAGGCGAAAATGTTTTGGTAACCAGGCGGTAGTTCCAAGTAGAAGGCTACAAACGCTTCCGACCAGTGACCAGAGGTGCCTACTTACTAAAATGCTATTGTTATTTTTATGTATTCGCCATCGTCTCGCACACCATGGGCTCATATCTGTTTCTTCAAGGATTGTTAANGCTACAAACGCTTCCGACCAGTGACCAGAGGTGCCTACTTACTAAAATGCTATTGTTATTTTTATGTATTCGCCATCGTCTCGCACACCATGGGCTCATATCTGTTTCTTCAAGGATTGTTAATATTTCTCCAACTCGTTGTTACAATAAAAAAGCTTTCAAAAATGGCAAAACTTGTTAGAGAATGGTTCTTCTTAAAAAGTTCCAAAAATTATTATTATTATTACGAGTCCAGAATAGCAGTTAGATTCTTAACGCTATTATTTTCGCGGTTAGCTAAAACCATTCTTCTCTTCATCAAGTTGCACATAAAATTGCAAGATTGCAACCGCTTTACTCATCTTGTCGCTTTGTAGCTTTTTTGATTAGAGTCATGCAACATGCTAAAAAAAAGTTCAGAATGTGCAATACGTTCTAAACGTGTAAATAAATGCTGCAAAAGCCCATACTTTAAAATAATAACACAGCATTTGTTAAAAAGAAGCTTGTAAATCATAATGGTGACTTATTGAATCTCACAACTGCATCGTAAAGTTTCAATTGTAAGATGGTGTGACCATCAGAGGCCTTTGCTTAACAAACTTTCTCGTTATTTTTCCGGTCATTACAAATCTCACAACCCATAAACTTGTGAAAAACGATGTATAAAGTTTGTACAAGAATTATTTCCTAAAAGTTCTTCAAGGGGTAGATGAAATTTGAAGCAGCAATTGTCGAAAAACTTAATACGAACTGAAATCTGGCATGATGACTGCCTGGGATGAATGGATAAAAATTTGTTCGTGATAATGATAACTGATAACAATAGAGTTGACATGCCAACGAAACAAATGTGTCCGGCTTTCGTGCTGAAATTTTTAGCAAGATTGATTTGTCCTGGAATACTTTATCTGTTTAATTATGACCAGATTCTTTGTTTGGGGCAAGGGTTTCTGTTAGGTTTTTAAGGCTTTCCGAAACAACTAGCTCATTCGTAAAATAACCACTTCAGCGTTTCAAAAAATGTTACCCAAATTGAAATGCAGCCACGAACGGTAAAGTAATCGCTAGAAATGCTGTTTAAACCAAAACGTAAAGTTTTAATTCGAACTATAGGTCGATGTATACATCTCAGAATAACATAGAAAGTATACCCCTCAGAGAAAGCATGCAACGAACAAAGCTTTCACACCGCCTCAAGGCTCCAAATTATACTTATATTGTGAGCAGTAGTATGAGTACTACTCTTGATTTCTTTCTCTGATAAATCCAAACAAAATAAGAAGTTATCAATAGTCGTATAAATAATATGCACGAAAAACAACATAAAATACCATGGTTATAGACCAAATATTCATTAAAATTTAAGTAATTCGTCTCACTCAACAACTTAACACCGATTTTCAGCCACCACGATTCCGCTGAAGTTAAGCGTTATGCATGAAACTGAAATTTAACAAAAAATGTACATACCTTTGAAAACTGAACAACCAAATGTGAAAAATTCATAACAAGCTTTATTTATGTTCGATTCCGATAAAACTATTGCATGTGGGAACCAAGAAAAATGCGATAAAAATTCATATGAGTTCCTTACCAACAAGTTTTTCACAGGATTCGTGATACTAGTCATGCTAGCAGCTTTGTAGGTGAAATCTAAATCTTGAAATATGATCTCTATTTACTCCCCATTCTTTTGTAAATTTCGTCTTCGACGAAGTATATAAAACGGTATCAACAACAACTTGCTACACAAAAATCAACTTTTGATATGCCCAGTGGTTAAGGATCAATGTAAAAAGTAAAAGCATTAACAAATACACATTGAAGTGTCAGTAATTCTGAAAAAAATGAAATAATACTGCTGCTTGTGGACGTACAGGGAAGTAATACTTTAATACTGTATACTACTTAGGCTTTTAAAAATTCCAGCCCAGGCCTTCATGAACCGATCTATACTACGTGTTCAATTACGTGGTCCCTCCCTACCATGTTTGTTTGTTAGCAACCTTTATCTCTTGCATTTTATATGTATTCCCATGTCATGCAAATATTTTTCTTTTTTTCCGCTAGAATATAGTTACATGTAAATTGGTTTGGAGGATAAGCTGATTGCAATAAGTCGCTCTCAAAGTGTATAATTTTTGCTCAATTCATCTTTATGAATAAAGCTGATTCAAAAGCAATTTATAATTTACAAAACTTTGCGACAGGCTCAAGACACATCTTTCAAATAATTTCTGAATGTATGTGTAAGGAATTATCTGACTTTCG
>VICI01001563.1:0-21482 GCA_019593645.1 Akabosia matsudoensis
CATGTCCTTTTCATCCAATGGCCTTAAACTATTTTGACAATTTGACATTGAAAGGCTGTAAAATCTCGAGAGAAAAATGATTCTTATGCAAATTTTAAAAAGTTCCACAGTTCCTAACAAACACCAAAAGTTTGAACTGTCACCGTAATAAAATATTGCTTTAATTTTGAAAATGTATTCGAAATGCATGATGGATTTATGTCGATGGATTTTACCTCGCCGGAAAGCACCTTCAGTTCAATTACACCGTGATAATTTTACTCATGAACTTAGTGAGTATCATTCTTGTTGGTGCTTTGATTTGGATGGCCCCTGGGGTTTGTCAGTTTGTGAACGCTTTGTTTAAATATCTTCAAGATTTTGCAGACAAGTACATGAGAGACTATATATTCAGAAGAGACAAAAGGCGGACTAAATGCTTGGAAACCTGCATGTTTGGTTCTTACCTATTTTGCCTTTGGCTTGGGTGCATGGCTGCAGCTCACTGTTTTTTGCGGCCATTTTCTCCTCCCTACCTTATCTTCAACGCTGACCAGCGGTACGTGTCCACATTCATTTATCTTTTGTTTAGCTCCTGGTTTGCGATGAAGGCAGTTGGTATTGCCGCAATTCTTGGGGCTTTCCCACTCTTTGGAACTTGTTTTCTAGCTTACATGCTACCTATTCTCAGGACGGAACTGCGTCTGGGCCAGGAATCACACAAAACAAACTCGAAAGTACGACAACCTTATGATCTTATCCTAAATTGGAGGATTTGGCACTTGACACAGTTGTATTTTTGACAACTGTCCCTGTATTTGCCGTTGGAGGATGGTCAGCATTTTTGTTTGGTGCAGATTATCAGTATGCGTGCAGTGTAGAAACAATCCGGTCTTGGCGATTGGAATATTGGCCAAGGAAGATGAGAGGGACTTCATACGAAAAGTTAAAATGTCTTGTAGACCTTGTTGTTATGGCGATGGGAAACGATTTGTGATAAGGCTAATAAGTGTATTAAAGTAGATCAGAAGTGTTAGTCAAAATACGTTTCGGGCATTAATTACTTATGAAAAAGTCATGATTACTTGAAGGATTTTTTCCCCTAAAACATAAACTAGTTCAATCATAAATCCCACAACACTGACTGGAATTTTTTAATAAATACTTTGACTTAACGTGTCCCATCCAGAGAGGAATGAGGACAAACCTGGTTTTCAGTAGTCATTATCATGCAGTTCGTCGTTTCGCACAAGTGCCTGTCAAGATAAAAATGGAAATGTAGAGCATTATGATTTGAATAAACCGTCTTTATCTTATCGTTTTTTACAATTACGTGCATTATTTTATTTTTTCCAAAACTTAAACGAATCTATATTTTCTACATTTGGGCTGATTATGAATTCAATGAGCTGAATTTCGACTGGAATCTGTGCATAACCCATTTGCACACTTGGTAAATTTTATCTGTATTTTATAAGAATTGACAACAAAGTGTCAACAGCATATCAATAATAATAACTTATCACATCTCAGCAAATAATATTTGCAAGATATATGACATATTTTTTTAAATGGGCTGGAATTCGCAAAATCTTGATTCAAATTTAGTCAAAACTCACCTTTGGAAAAGGTCACATCCAGTAAAATCCTAGGCTGAATCCGCATTTCTTTGAAAACTTGAGAAGAAGGCTGTTTTCATGAAGATGGCTAGGTATGATAATCCAAAACGGTTTTGTACTACATTGCCCCTGATCGGTATTGAACGACCCAGTTCATACCAGACGATACCTGGAAACTCTCACGCTCCAAGTAACCTCGAAGCTAACTTTTTGCCATTTAAAAATTTTATCTCTAGAGTAACAATAGTGACCTTAGTGGCCACAGTCGTTGTCGTTGCTTGCACATGGACATCAACGTCAGCAGCAACAATTAGTAAGCAAGCTCAAAAGACCCCCGAAATACAACAACGATTGGACCTCATCCGGCAAATGTCTAGGGATGCTGGCCTTCCACAAGTGGAACTGAAAGATGAAGAAGTTTGTCTTGATGAAGGTTGCCTGGATGCAGGTTCGTAATTCCATCAGTCTTGAAAGGCAATTGACGCATAAAGTACTAAATACGCATTGGCAAAACTTTGAATGTTCAGCATACGACATCCTCCTCGCCATGAATGCATCTGTCGATCCCTGCAAAGATTTTTTCCAATATTCCTGCGGACGGTGGTTGGCAAATAATCCTGTGCCCGGAACTGCGTCAAGATGGTCCAGATTCAATGGTCTCCGAGACGGTGTCAATAATATAACACAGTCTATTCTTAATGAAGAGCAAAATGATCAAGATCCTCTTCCAATAAATCAAGTCAAAACTTTCTACAAGTCGTGTTTGGATGTTGATGCCATTGAAGCCGCAGGCCTGACTCCCTTGAAAACTGTCATATCTGAATTTGGAGGCTGGCAGTTACTGGATCCAAGCGCATGGAACACTACCTTTGACTGGGTTACCGCTGTGGGCGAAGTGAGACGTAGAACTCTTCAATCCGCTATTTTATCGATGTACGTCAGTGCAGATATTAAAAATACATCGAGATCCGTGGTTTACGTAAGTTGGTTCGAAAGGCAAATGAAATTTGGATTGTTTGGCAGAAATTTGATGAGATTTTCTAATAGATTGACCAACCTGGATTTGGCCTACCTCGTGGAGTTCTCATCGCCCCAGAAAACTACACAGCAATCATTGACGCTTATGAGCAGTATATTGTTGACGTTGCCAGCATACTTGGAACAACCCAGACAGAAGCTGATCTAAAGACCAGTGCGAAAGCCATCATTGATTTTGAAGTGCTATTGGCAAAAATCTCATCCAGCGATGAAGACCGTTATGACATGGAAAGAATTTACAATCCATTCGCACTAAACGAATATCAAAACATTACGGATGCGATTGATGCCAACTTCAATATCGACTGGAAAAAGTATCTTGACCAAGTATTCAGCTCGTCTGGAGTTTCAATTTCCGATACAGAAGCCATCGTTGTCAACGAGGTTGAATTTGTCAAAAATGTTATTCCTATTTTGGCCGTAGCTGAACGTACTACAGTGTCGAACTATATTATCTGGCGACTTGTCTCCGGCCTTGTCGGAGATACTACTGCTGCCATGAGAAACGCAACTTTCAAGTTCCAACAAGCCTTGACTGGGGCTACTCAACCTTCTCCAAGAGATGTCACATGTGCAAACGCTGCAAACGCTGTGTTTGGAATGGCTATTGGAGTGAAATATGTTGAGGCTGCTTTTGACAAGGATGCCAAGGCCGATGTCGAGAGTTTGGTGGCCGACTTGCTTGCTTCCTTCAAAGAAATGGTTGGGGAAGCAGAATGGATGGAAGACGTGACTAAGGACGAGGCAATCGCCAAGGTTAACACTATTCGGACCTTCATGGCTTATCCCGAATGGCTTGAAAATAAGACCGCTGTTGAGGAATTTTACGCAGGACTCCAACTCGCTGACACACATTTTGGTAGCCAGCTCAACTTAGCGTTGTATCGGTTAAACGGGGGATTGAAGACTTTGAGAGGAGCCCCAGATCGCGATGAGTGGATTATGTACCCAGGTGTTGTCAATGCTGCTTATTCTCCAGAAATGAATTCAATTAGTAAGAATTTTATCAAAATATGTTGACATCTTTAGTGCGCGCCAATTTATTAAAAGCGTTCTTTTTCTATAGCTTTCCCCGCTGGAATCCTTCAGCCTCCATTTTTCGGTAAACTTCGCCCCAAATCCCAAAACTATGGAGGCATAGGAGTTGTCATTGGTCACGAGATTACTCATGGATTCGACAACCAAGGAGCTCAGTTCGACAAGTACGGCAACGCGGAGAACTGGTGGGATGAGAAGACAAAGGCTGAATATAATGCCAGGGCCCAGTGCATGTCGGACCAGTACAGTGGATTCTACGCTGAAGCAGCAAAACTTAACGTCAATGGTGACTTGACCCTTGGTGAAAATATTGCCGACAACGGAGGCTTGCGAGAAAGCTACAGAGCTTATCAGAAATACGTCGAGGCGAATGGTCCAGAGGGAAGGTTGCCAGGCCTGGAAGCATTGACAACAAATCAACTTTTCTTTTTGGGATATGCCAATGTACGAAGAAACTCAATCAATCTGCTTAACATTATCGTGGCTATGTAAAAGAAAACGCTGTTGTTCTTGTTTCCAGATTTGGTGCGAGTCAATTACTCCAGAAGGACTTGTCAACCAAATCCTAACTGATCCTCACTCTCCAGCTGAATTCCGCGTCAAAGGACCTATACGAAACTCTGACATTTTTGCGGCAGCTTACGCTTGTCCCATTGACTCAGAAGGAATGAATCCTCCAGAAGCCGATAAATGTACTGTCTGGTAATGAAAATTAGTCGTCTAAATAACGTATTGATATGCGAAACATTTGTTTCGAAAGAAAATGGCCAAATAAAAAATTAAATTGAATGGTTACTTTTGTATTTATGAATTGCACTAAGGTAATTTAGTGATGCTGACCTATGAAGCGTGTTCTCACGATTTGCACCATAATCCATTTATTTTGATATTTATTTCTTTACATGTACGCGTCCGTTAAGTAATATATTCTTTTATAAAAGGAAAATAGGAGTATAAGCCACCATGGTACACATCCCCAATGATTAAGCAATATTTTTTGACGTTCCGTCTCATGCGTCAACATTTTCAGTACAGCATAAAGATATATCCTATTGCCGGATACAATTTCGCAGCACATACAGCAACCAAACGTTGGAAAGGAAACATCCAGTAATACTACGTACAGCTTAGCTCTTACTTCCCACCTGTCACTTTCCCCACCCACTATAGTATCTATTTCCCTAGAGCATCAATGCCAATTTTGCCTTACCTACATTCGCAACATGGACTACTTTTTCCCCACTCCAAACTTGAACAAATATTCATATTCATTATCACCAATACATCAAATTATTCATATCTCATCAAGTCCCAAAATATGAATACCATATCATATCACGATTAAGCCACAAAGCGCAACTGTTTTCCTACGACTTTGAAATAGACATCTCGTTTTTCTTTTGTAACCTTCATCAAACCAAAAAAAAAACTTGCTTTGCTACTCATATTCCTATACTCTCTTGCATATCTCTTCTGACTAGAATAATATTTCCACCTTATTCGTCCTTACAATGTTGTTTCGGTATGCCTGTGTTGTGTGCTACTGGGATATTTACACAACAATTCCGTACTATAACAACTTTTATAATATTCTCACAAATACACACAGTCTTTTTATGAATGCTTCATTGTTATACACAGTAATGCTAAAAGCCTTCAATATTCTATTCCGCACAAGTAAACATAGAAGTGATCCACTTTATGCAGTAGATGCTTGGGAAAAAGTCAGTGACTTGGCATGTATGACGGGAATTGACCACACACGTACGTACGTCTTTCTTTCTGCACTCTGTAGCAGTATTTAAAACAAAAAACATTTCCAAATGACTTGTAACTGTGTTGCTCTACGTACGAAAAAAAAAAAATCTGGACTAGACTGAATATACAACTTTGAAAGGATAATAAACTTCTTTTTTTGTTGGTCTTGTGATTAGTGAATCATATTCAGTCAGACTATCGTCATCACACGTAAAGTTTCTTGATGCGTACGCGTAGTAAAGGCAATGGCAATATGAGTGGTAACAAAAATATAATCCTTTTATTTAATAAAGACAATCCTGATAAAACAAACCGAATGTTATATTCTATTACAATTGCATCCTAATAAGCGCAGAGGTATTTAGTTTAGAATAGATGTCGTCTAGAACTAAAGTATCGGGGAATGTTTATACTGAATATATTTAAAAACAAACGTTTTCTAGGCTGGATGGACAGCGAGAATAGATTCAGAAAAAGCATGTTTTGTTGGTGATTGCTGAATGATATTATGTTCTTTCTTGTCATTTAAAAGTAATGAATTGGATAGGTGTTGGTGTTATTGTCGCAGCTGGAGGGAAATTAACAGAGGAAGGATAGAAAGATTAACATTTTAACTGTGAAGTGATTTGGTGAATGAAGCTAAACAGTCTCAGAAAGGAAAAAAAATCATTATCTAGAGGTGATAGTTGTTAATGTGGTTGATAGACGAATTAAGTGAGCTACAACTTACAAGTGGTGATGAGAAAGAATCTCGTTATTCAGTACAGTGGACAGTGAGGACAGAATGATATTTAGAAAGATTGTCGATGACGAAAAGTAAATCATAAAAATACATTTTTGTTATCAGGTAAATGTACTTTTCCTTGTCACTGGAATAGAGGTTTGTTGAGTCATTTGTGTGTTTAACGAATTAGATGTATTTATTTTTGAAGGAAGTATACAGCATACAGACAGACGCAACTTGTGTGAGAGAATTTAATTACACAAATAAGAAATGTAATGTTATGTCAGTACGATTGGGAAGATTTTTGATTGCGCCACGACGAGTGTGAAAAGAGGTGTTTGTAATTAGTAAATTAATTTACACAAAACTTAGTTTCAAAAGGTAGAAACAAATTAGAAGGATTTCCGGAAGTATTCAGTTGAATTGAATTGGGGTTTGGTCAGGATGTTTCCAAGGTTTTGTTGTTTTTAAGTGAGTTTTTGTATTGATTGTGACAAGATTTTGTGATTTTGTTCGCCATTTTGGTTACCGAGAAACGAGACTTATTACTACTATAGTAATACTATGTTTAAATCTATGTTATTTGTTTACGAGTAACATTCGAGTAACTAGCAAGCAAGCATGAAAATAAATATCTTGAAGCGATTTAAAACTGCTTCAATTTCAATGTTATAGTACTATTGTGACCGAACCTCACTCATCAATCCAGGCATCTCTCCAGACGCAAACTGTATTAGATCCTCCAGGAAAACTCTCAGAGTCTCAGACAATCAATCTAGCGATAAGGGACCATCACTCTGTTGCTTTCCAGTCAGACAGGTTGTTTTGTAAACTGCCAGGATGGGACTCTTCGGAAATGCTTCAGCATTTGACTCTGCAGTCGGTATGAATTTTACTCAGTATGAAAAATTAATTTGTTGGAATGCAAGCGATTAACAATTGGCCAATTTTCAGAAAAATGCACTGCAGAAACAAACACAAAGGAGGACTGGGGGACGATGCTGGATATTTGTGATAGAGTGGGTACTTCTCCAGAAGCACCGAAGGATTGTTTCAGAGCTATTCTTAAGAGACTTCGTCACCACGATCCTCACGTTGTTATTCTAGCCATTACGGTAAGAAATCCCACCAACCGCATTTGTCAATCTTGAGAGTTCATTCAAAATTCAGCCTATAATTATAACTTTACCTTCACATTTTTAGTTACTTGACACCTGTGTGAGTAACTGTGGGAAGCCGTTTCACCTGGAAATAGCGTCTAGAGAATTCGAAAAGGAGTTCAGAAGTTTACTGCAGCGTCACCAAGAGAAAACTATCCGAGATAAACTACTTTCTTGTCTGCAAAAGTGGGCAGAAAACGAGTTTAAATCAGACCCATCACTTGACTTAATACCTACTCTGTATAATTCAATGAGAGCTAAAGGCTTGGATTTTCCGAACGATAGTCCGTCTAAGGTATAAAAAGTTTTAGAAATATTGTTGTTCAGTGAGTGCCAGCATTTTCGTTATTTCTAGCTCGAATTTATTCTATTTTGTGCTATTTCAGTCAAAGAAATCTAGTGGACATCATCATCATCATAAAAGTAAAGATCTTACTTCATCTACTGTGAATCAAGAAGAAGCAGATCTGGCCAAAGGTTGGACTTGTCTTTGTACAACTGTTCATCATACCGAATGTACTTGTTGTAGCTAAACTTGAATATATTATGTATCTTTTTTAGCTATTGAATTGTCGCTTAAGGAAGCTCAAGGTGGGTCTCATGGCTCACCACAGAACAAAAGTCTTTACCCTCAAGTTTCTGGTGGTGGAAGCGGGGGATTGATGTCGAGTGGAGGTGGAGCAGGACCAACAACAAAATCTGACAAAGAACCTCGAAAAGTACGAGCCTTGTATGACTTTGAAGCTGCGGAAGACAACGAGCTAACCTTTTATTCAGGAGAAATAGGTAAAATTCTTTTTACATGCGACGTATTTTCAAAAACGGTACAAAATATAGTTACAGCGTAAAATTCATGAAATCTTTTTACAATCAGTTTTCGTTTCGGATGATTCTGATCCGAATTGGTGGGAAGGAGAGAATCAAAGAGGACGGGGATTATTCCCAGCGAATTTCGTTACTCCTGATCTTGATGCCGAACCCTCACGTAATTTTTCCACTAACCCTGTTAATAGGAGAAGGTTGGAGAAAAATGACTAATGTAACATTATATTCTTAGAATACGAAGCTAAGAAGTTGGTGCAGTTTGCAGAAGAAGTTGAAGTAAAATCGATAGAGACAGAACCGGAAATAGT
The DNA here is from genome assembly GCA_019593645.1 of Akabosia matsudoensis. Lineage (NCBI taxonomy): Eukaryota > Metazoa > Arthropoda > Collembola > Entomobryomorpha > Paronellidae > Akabosia > Akabosia matsudoensis. The sequence goes on from VICI01001563.1 coordinate 8,450, forward strand.
AGAAATTGACGAAACTAAAATCGACACGTAAGTACCCGCTGCTAAGAAAGATATTTTTTGCTTGACCAAATGTAACGTGTATGACTGCATTCTTTACAGCGTTTTACATATGCTTCACGAGGCAGACCCGACAGGAGAAGTTGCTGATCCTCCGGAACTTGCCCCCTTGGAAGGTATTACTTGTATGCTGGATAAATGGGAGTTTTACATATTTCAAGCACCTTAAAAATGGTATTACTGGATTTCAGAACAAGTTCAGCAAATGGGTCCATTAATAGATCAGGAACTTGAGAAGATTGATCGAAGGCATGCACAGCTGACACGCCTTGGTGGTGAACTGGTTGAAGCGCTTAATATGTACCACAATTTAATGCGAGACCCGGGTATAGTTCCTCCTGCTGTTAGCTTACCTTACAATATGAAGATGGGGATGGGAATGGCGCTTCCACCAGGTGTTACATCCCTTCCTAATTTTCATCCCGGAGGTGCAATTCAGTCTCCGTACGGCGCAGCCCAATATCCTTATGACATGAATGGGATGAGCTATCAAAATCCGATGATAAGACCACCCACTCAGCCACCACATTCCGCTCCTCCATTGTCAACATACAATAGCATGCCACAATATGCTACTCCTACTCAAATGAATGGTGTCAACAGTCCTAGTCATATGCAGGCAGGACAACCCCCACAACAGATGCAAAATCCCCCAGCTTCTATTCCAAATAGTCAAGGGCCTATGCCTAACCATCAGGTGCAACCAACGTCGGCTGTTGGGCCACCTATGCATCAAAACGTTCCACCAATGACAGCAGCACCAGGTCAAGTCGCATTCTCTCCGTCAATGATGATGATGGGCGGTCAGCAGCACCAGATGGGGCATCCCGGTGTCTCGCAAAATTCGCAAAATATGTCCAATATGCCTCCAGTTGGAATGCCGCAGCCGTAAGTAAACCAGCTCATCAGTAATTACTTAGCTATTTATGGATTACGATCTCCTTGTTTTAAACGTACATTCATTTACAGTGGACTACCTCCACAGCAATATGGTCCCCCAGCTGGAGCCCAACAATTTTATCAACACCCTGCAAATGCGCCCGCAATGTAAATGAAGCATTCTGTGACGACTACGACTCCGAGCAAATCCTTTTAGTTTGTTTCTGTGGCATCTTAACTATTAATTAACGTATGTATAAGCCGATGACTACAGATACTGCTAAACGCAGAATCCTACGGGAACGTGTATAACATGTGGAAGCAGACGTTTGCAGAGATGAAGTGACAAAGTAATTTAGTCTTTTTTATGCTGTGCTAAAATCTAATTATTGTCTGATTCAGATATAATCCTACGAACTTGCGTTACTCTCATCTGGAAATGATTAAAACCGCTGCAATTACAGCTGTCCAGCAAATATTCAAAGTGTTAAAGTGAAAGTTTAAATCGCCTTATTATTTCTTCTTACAAGATACGTAATTACTATTGCATACATAATGTTTTACGCAGAGTTAATATACTATTCAGAATTTTTGTGAAAAAAGTGTCTGTATTTACGTGCATAATAATTTCAATGGAAGCTTCAACGATTTTATCAACAGGAGGCAGAGAAGATTGTAGTTGTGTAAAAAAATATAGTCATGTTCGAGATAAAACTTAGGTTAATAAGGTTCAAAAAAGCATTTGATTTCGGAAAAGTTTATACTCTTTATGTAAGTATTGTAGTACTACATCTATTTTACAAAATTGTGATCATTATTCTTCTCACACGCAATGATGAATGAATAAGAATTTTTATTAGTAATTAATGATAAATTACTTGAAATTGATGAGAAAATGTCTTTACATCTGATTCGAAAGGCTTAAATAACAACCTGGAGTCAAAACTTTCAAGTTTTGTAATTTTAGAATTCAGCTCATGTTAACTTTAAAGAATCTTTCCTCGATTTCATTCATTACACTTAGAATGACAGCCAGATCTTATGTTCTAATATTCGCACTTATGTAGCCACGTAGTCATTGAGTCAATGTTGCAAAAAAACACTTATATAACCGTGCAGTAACAGTAAGATGGCCGGGTATTGTTTGCAATAATCATTATAAAACAAGCATATTGCAGCAGAGTTTTGAGGAAAAAACTCAGGAGTTTGCTATACAACATGGAACTAAGTATCTGCGTACTCCCATTCAAGTGACGCAGTTGAAAATATCATACAAACTTTATACTACACGTTCTCCTACATCGACTCTATTTTGATTGCTCTGGTGTTGAGAATAAATCATCCTTCATTACCATCATAATCGTACATAAATACATAAACAATTGTTTGCCTCTCGTATCCTTCCTCATGAAAGGTACGACACATCCTTTAGATTTGAGGATGTTTTTCACGTAAAATGCCAAGCAGAGCAACGTTCATCCAATTGAAACAGAAACATTGACATTTTTTCCATGCTCTTCTCTTTCATACTTTCACTCGGTGGGTACGCCTTGTGTCGTTAGTCTTATTTTCCCATGTTCGGCATAAAATATTAATATCTAATGGTAATGATGCGGAGCTCAATCAACCAGAAAATAACACAGTTATCCACGCTTTATTACTCCCAGCTGGCTAAAAACGACCATTTCGTTCCAAACCAAACCAGACTTTCAATCTACGAAAAAATGTCTTTTATAGTTAGTTGGCTGTCATGGTATTATGTCTCTCTGTAACATTTTCCATCTTTTCATGACAATGATGAGATGATTCTCTCAAACTCTCCAGTAAACTGAGTTTCTCAGCAAGCCAAACCCTCAAAGAAATCCAAGTCCGCAATATAAATCACATTGAGTAAAAAAAGGATTACCTTATGGTAACTCTCTTTGTCTGCTTTATCTTCAACTTAAACTGATCGCTATCGCTATCGACGTTTTTTTTGTTGCACAATCTCAACTAAGTCAAGCACATAAAAAAATCTGTTACCAAGCAGAAATATATATGCATAAATAACTTTTAATGTTTGGCTAGAAAAACTCCCTTCATAAAGTAAGCCATGAACAAACTGAGTGAGTGCATTGGAAGGATGACTGACTGATTGAACATGGCTGTAGCAGCTCTGCATAAAAAAGATTTTATTAAATGCCAAAAAAAACGAGTGAATAGTCCAACTAACTAAAAACTAAACAATTTATGCGTTCTTATACGTGTAACATATACAACAGGCCTGTCTACACTGATGGACAAGTTGGTTAACAATCGTACTTATCGTGCTTCGTTAATATCACTTGTCGACCATCTCAATTGTCTTGCATCCTTTGCTCAGCGTGGATTTGTATGAATTCTTTGAAATTATACCAGATAAGCATATATTTTTTATTCATGCAGCGTTTTCATTTTTAGTACATACAATGTAGTTCATCCGCGTCTATAGATTGTGTACTGAACAGACAAAGCACTGCCAATTCAGTTCGGACTGGCCTTTGATACCAGAAAGTAGCAAGAGCCTAACTATCAACTATGCCAATGTGAGAGAGCGGCTCAATGTTACGGATATAGTACATATTTTTTTAGATTTGCCTTATTGTTCGCGTTGTAGACCAGTTCCAGCATTCTTGAAATACACGGGTAGCTTGCAGGTGATTTGCACTCGCACGCTCAAATGTGTTCAGCATTGTGCATGAACGTATAAAAATATGTTTTTTTCTGAAAAAAGTTAAATCATGAAGTGCGCCTAACAAAATAATTTTTAACGAGGATTGAATTAGTTCATTTTTTTTATGTGCTCTTACATAAAGCTGTACATGTTGAGTTTGGAATGTGAGAAAAAGAATATTGGCCCAAGAAATTTAATTTAGGTAAGTATGCGAGTCTACAAAAAAGGAAAAATTATAAGGAAGGAAACTACAAACTTAATCTTAATGACTTGGCCGGTATACGCCGATATGATTCCCATTACAAGCATAAAAGCTTTGATTCGTGGTAGCTGCCCACTTGTTACGGGCCAGTAAGATAAATTATTGGTCTCAGTCTCAACAAGTCAACGAAAACGCAAACAAATTCTAGATATCTTTCACGAAAAACAATTAAACTCTTAAGATTATGACGTGCGCTGTAAAGTTATTAATCAACGTACATCGCTGTTACGATTTTGTACGAGTTTTATAAAAAAAAGCAAACTTAAAGGAGCGTTTGTGTGCATTGATTGTTCTTGGGAAATTCATTTTTCAATGTGTGCACAAACAATAGATTTATTATATGGTTTCCTTATGTTTATTATAAGACAAATTGCAATTGCGCGTTTTTTTATAGATTCTTGTGTATTATACAATATATTATTAAACACGTGAATTCGTTGTCGTCGGTAAGCTGTCATTGTAGTAGGTAAACAGTAAATAGTATACTCAGTGCACAATTTATTATGAAACGCACACGCCTCCGCGTTAAAAATCCCCAAGACGAGGGCGTCTTCAAGAAATTGACCGATTAGAACTGATAGTGTGGATTGTTTGTGAACACGAGCGGAAGAACATTCGTATTATCTCTTGGTGGGGCAGGATAATTGAATTCGTTACCATTTGTTTTAAAAAACTGTAACGATGTGCCACGTAGACAACCTAATGGCTTGTACTTGATAAAATTAGGGCAAAAATGAATGAATCGTTAGGCTTAACTTATTAATATTTTGCCGTTTCTTTTAAAATTTTAAGGAAGGGAAGGACTGCTGCTAAGCACGCCAGGGAAGAACTCGCCAATTGGTGCATACCAATTAGCATTTGAAGATGCTCGTTTAGAAATGCATGGACTGCCAAAGAGTACAAGAACCAGCTCTCTTTCGCCGAAAAAAGTTTATCTTTGAAATCTGTGAAGTGTAAAGTCAAAGTGGAAACAAAATACTGAAAACAATGACCCGGACACGGACTTGCGAGTAAATATATTATTTTTGCTTTGAAAACTCGCCTTGCAAATTCGTCCTGGTTGTATCCCTTTAGATAGGAAAAATTATGTGAAATTTATCGAAAATAGTTACGATTTTCGACGAGTTGTGGCGAAAGAAAAGAGTGACAAAGAGGAAAAGACAGGATGCAAAAGCACGCCTTCAGCAGACACGTCACTGACAACCAATCAGCCCAGCACAATGTCAAGGATCAGCTATGAACAGTAAGTACGATAAAACTGATTTGTGTTTGGTTCTTTTCAGCTGCAGATAATAATGAAAAATAAACAGAATCGTTGATTAAGCGGATATCAAATGTAAAGAAGATTAGTGTGTGATGTTCAGAGTCATTATTTGTAGTAGACTTATTTCTTCGTGTGCAAAACAATCAAGCCTCGTGGTTTTGCGCACGAGCCCAAGATGTGAGTCGTGTGAAAAGGCAAACGGGCGACATACAAGGGAAATGTAAAATTAGACGGGCATGAGGATAAGACTGTTTAACGAGTTGAAAAATTTACATATGCTGATCTGTTGTCTCATTAAAACTTATCGCTATTCAGGTCTGAGCTAAGAAAGCCGGGTGCAAAAAGTAAATATTGGATCGCTTCAAAATCGTTTTAATGTTCGTCATCTAGCACCGAAAATTAGAGATTTTAAACCCACAGTTGTACCCATGAACTTTGAAAAATGAACACAAAGATTTAACTTTCTATTGCGTCCATTTTGTATTGGTTGTAAGCATGAAACTAAAGCCACACTAATTATTATGCAATGCTGCAATGATCCGTAGGCAAAACATTTTGACCTTAGGGTCAACTTTGTGTTTATGATGCGTGGCGAATGGTTACCCTAGTCAATTCTACAGAAGTTACCACACCACAGCAACAAATGGTTTCTTTATGTGCCTAGTTCACGTCCCGTTTTGGCTTGAAGAATCTTTATACGTCAACTATATTTAATTTAATTAGAATCTGTTCAATCCTGCAGAGACAAAATTGTAACACATACATATCTATGCAAAGTAAGTCCCATATACTGGGTGCTCTAAGCTACAGCTCAGCAGGCCACATGTGTCCAAAATTTTCATTAATGTGCATTAATTTGACTATACCTCAGTATTAAAGTAAAGCTGTATATTCTCCAGGGCTAAATTACCATAATTTATTACTTTGTGCAGGTGAATATATAAGTAAAGTCAATATCTGTCGTTTCGTTTTCCAGGGAAACGGATATGATGATGTTTCCCTGACTAAAATTTTCATTAATGTGCATTAATTTGACTATACCTCAGTATTAAAGTAAAGCTGTATATTCTCCAGGGCTCAATTACCATAATTTATTACTTTGTGCAGGTGAATATATAAGTAAAGTCAATATCTGTCGTTTCGTTTTCCAGGGAAACGGATATGATGATGTTTCCCTGACTATGAGTGTAACGACGTAGTACAACCTAGTATCTGTGTACAAATTTGTTTTTAGTGATTAGATACGGTCTTCTTTACAGTTAATCATAAAAGCTCACGGTGACAACATGAAATAGCTATGTAATTGCACTCTCTGGATAACGACTGGATAATTCTTATATCCAGAAGGAAAGATTTTGTACTACCTATATTATACTGGACTAATAAAGGAACGATGATCTTCTGCTATGCGGATTATCAGTTTTGGTCATTGACAAGCCGGCAGTTTAGCAGATCGCCAGTTCAACACGAGCAGGCAACGCACATGTTGGACTGGAGAAATGCTTTTGGCTCTGGGCATTTTCAAGTTGACTTCACTAAACTCATCCCTAAATACGGTCATACAAAGAGTACCACTTTCACTTAGTTTCGTTGTTCCATAACCAAGGATTTTATTAACAGTGACAGTCACTTTTCATTCAAAGCCAAGGGCAATTGTATGCAAAGCAAAACCCTTTCTGTTAAGTGCAAAATCATCGTGAGACGCATAGTATCGTTTTGAAATAGAGTCATTGGGATTACTCGGCAACTTGTCCGTAGTTTAAAAAATAGTCCAGTGTTTGCACCTGAAACCGCACGAACTTTGAAAAAAATGGATAGCGAACGTGCTGCTTTGTAAGTTTATTCAATCTTTCATGTTTTCTACGTTAGCGATCTTGAGCGTCAGGGCTTACAATTTACCATGGCAATGTAAACTTCATGACATTTATGCAAAAATGCATACTAGAAGTGTCTTAGTCCTATTCTGCACAATATAGAAATGGAAAACTCTCTCTGTACGCAAAAAAAAACTGCAAGTGGTTTTTATGCGTAAAACAGCTAGTCCATCAAATTATAATGCGATGATGGTGGCTTTTGAACCTACTTGTGGTCCCAATTAGTACCATTACAAAGATGTTTTAAAAAATTAGTAAACAAAAGTGATTGATTATTCTATAGTCGCTAGTTGAGCATTACAATCATGCTTACTCCAAGGAAAAATACTGCAAAATATTCACACTCTGCCTAGTACATGCACAATTTGGCAGTTTCTGTGCTAATGACAATGACCTTTCTACTTTGTACTTGAATGAGATTTCCTTTGGTTCATTACGCTTTAATGGTTGTGCAAAAACTGATCAGCGCTACGAGAACTGTAAAAATGTCGTAAAATAGGTGTAATATGATGACTCGACAAAGTCTTTGCGAAAACAGGAGCAAAAACTCCTCCATTTTTGTGCTCCTTTCAAGGCTGGAAAATGAAAATGATAATTTGAAAATTGAAACTATAAAGATTGAAAGCTATTAAGCGGTGTGCATATCAGCACATCATGTCACGCCATGAAATCCATAGACTTAGAAAAGCTGGATTAAAATTCAGCCTGTATAACTCGTACTCGTAGCAGTTTGTACAGAATAAATAAAAGCTCAAAAGCTGTTTGCAAGACTCGTCACTTAGTGTATTATTTGGTTTGAAATGTGGTATAACTGAATTTTATATGACTTTAATTGATTTTCGAAATATTATATTCGCAGATTGACAGACAGTGCGAGAGTAAAACGATATAACGGTGAGGAATCTGTGACATCAGAAGCCGATGATAATCATCAGCAAGAGAGTATCGAGAATATAGCTGATAATTCTTGTGCCTGCCCGTCATCAGTCAATAACTCACAGGAGAATAACGATTCTAGAAGATGTACAAGCTGTGGTCGCCTCATTCTTTCTAAAGGAATTACGATAAAAATAGAAGGTAATTGAACTTGTAGCCACTCCGCTACTGATTCATAGAATGATCCCACCCGCGACAGGAGAACACTGGAGAAGCAGCAACGAATTTTCGAGGAAACTTGTAATTACGTTTGTAATTAGTTCAACTCCTAAATCCGTCAGTCACTTCGAAAAGGAGCCAAACATCCCATGTCGTTGACGCACACAAAATAGCTATTAACTAGCTTTAATTTTTTACCAACGCCATGCGTACCGCGTGCATAAAACACTGTAATTCGTGTCTGCTAAATGCAGTTGTAAATTGGTGTACGTTCATGTCACCTCGACCGCCAAATAATCTACCAGTTGCTTCAATTTCGTTAATTGAGTAGGTAGGTGCAAACTAACTTTGTATTGCCGCAACACAGTAATTTGATTTATAAGCGAGCAAGATACAAAACATCATGGAAGCGTATCAATTGAAAGAGAAATCAGACATTACGAAAGGTACCTCAATCAAATTATGCGTAAAATAAATAAAAACCGTGACATGTGCAGTGTCATCCTGAACACATTTCCGAACCAAATGTGTAGCCTTGCATTTTATCATTAATTGAGCCTTCCGCAATTAACAAAAGCTAGACGATATTGAGTAAACTTGAAACAGTATCATACGAGTGTTGTCTACGATATTACGGTAACACTAGTTATTTGCGTGAATTTACTGAATTTATATTTTTAAAAAAGTATTTCATTTAGAAAAGGATTTCATGTTGATAGGTTTTTTTGTAATTAGAAATGCGCACACGAAAAAAAGAGCATGATTTTAAATTTGACTGACGGTAATCTTTCAGTAGAGACAGAATGTTTGATACAGGAACCTGCGGAGGTAGATTTTTTGGGGAACAATATCAACTCAGAAAACAACAACAATAACAGTAGTATTCACGCAAACCACGTTAAGTTTTCGTTACAAGATGACGATACGACTTTAAATCGTGCACATGATGGGAAGCATGATGCAAATCAGGATTTAATAGACTTCATAGGGTGTAAGGTGAAACGCACTTGAGAGGGAGAAAGTTTTGCATTTTTTGAGAAAATTTTGTCTAAAACAAAGAAATTACGGCTGACCAACAGATTCCGGAGATCATTGCCACGATGATGAGCATCGTCACGTAACGGACAATGTTGCAAGAAGAAAGCTATGGATAGCGAGCATCTTATGTGTTATCTTTATGGTGGGAGAGGCAGTGGGTAAGTCATTTCAGGACCTACTTTGAAAGCTTTTTTTGGAAATGCATGAAATAGAAACGGTGAAACTAAATATGCCAAAAATTTCAGGCGGTTTGCTCGCTGGCAGCTTGGCAGTGGCAACGGATGCCGCTCACTTGCTCACTGACTTTGCAGGGTTTATGATATCGCTATTTGCTCTTTATATTTCGGAACGACCCGCCACAAAAACGCTTTCCTATGGATATCATCGCGCGGAAGTGATCGGGGCTCTGACATCGGTGTTACTTATATGGGTAGTAACGGGGATATTAGTTTATATGGCTGTGCAACGGATAATCTATCCTGATTTTGAAATCGATGCTATAGCCATGCTAATTACTTCTGGTGTGGGCCTCATAGTGAATATTATGTGAGTATCATTAATCTATGTTTTTCAAGTAGAGGCAGGCAAAAGGTATGTAACTTTAAATTTGTTTTCTAGTATGGGTTGCACCCTCCATCAGCACGGACATACTCACGGCGGTGTATCTCATGGTCATAGTCATGGTGGCAGCAGCGGTCACGGCCATGGGCACAGCCACTCCAAGCCTCATGCGAATGGCGGGTTCACAAGTGCTGTTGACGACCCTGAAAGTGTTCGAGAAGACAGTAAGGAGCAGAGTGGAGAGTCAGAGAGAAGTTCAAGCACACAAGTGAATGTGAACAGACCCAATATTAATGTGAGGGCCGCTTTCATTCACGTCATAGGAGACTTTTTACAGAGTGTGGGGGTCTTTGGAGCTGCGATTGTGATATACTACAAGGTAAACTTTCAATGGTTTACTTTACTATGCTTCAAATATTACTTAATGGGGTCCATTTTTAAAAATAATTCATGTGTCTTTTCCACAGCCAACTTGGCACATCATCGATCCGATTTGCACATTCCTGTTTTCGATTTTGGTCATTGGAACCACCTTCGCAATCATTAAGGACACCCTTGTCGTCCTTATGGAAGGTTTGTATTGATCACTGAAAGATTTTCAGCTTGTTTTCTCATGCGATACGGAATATTTCATAAAGTTTTGCATGGTTCCGTCTAGGTATTCCAAAAGGCATTGACTTCAACGAAGTTCGGGAAACACTCCTTCAAGTCAAAGGAGTATACGTGGTACACAACCTAAGAATCTGGTCTTTGTCTATGGATAAAATTGCCATGTCCGCCCATCTTGCTATTCGTAAGTTACATACCTTAAGAATGAGATTGGACACGCTTTCGCCCCTAGTCAAGTCACATTGTCAAGTAAAACAAAAATGTTGTAATTTCTTGCAGAGCCTGGAAACTCGAATGCAAACAGTATCCTTAGAAAAGCGTCTCAACTGGTAAAAGCCAAATACGGATTTTGCGAGGTCACTATTCAAATTGAAGACTTTAATCAGAGTATGCAGGACTGTCGGAAATGCCAAGAACTGAATTATTGAAACATAATAAAACCAAATTATCTACGGAGATACTGCAGTACATATCCAATTTGAACATGACTAGCACAAAAAATAGGCATGTTCTCCATTGTTGATTCAGTACAAGTAAATCAAAACTAGCAATAATAATTATTGCAGTAAAAAAGTAATTCTAATACTGTGTGCTATAATAATAATAACCTATTACTACACATCTGTTAGCATAAGTAGTTCAAGGTTTCCTTGAGTCACAATCTATGTCATTTTTCTTTTTTTTACTACTGACTGTTGACCATGAAAAATATTCCTTCCAAAAAATCATTCCATATCAGAACGTCAAGAAGAATGTATCATCTTATCTAATGTTATCTGGGAAAGCTTCCGGTGGGGGTGGAAACGATAAAAAAAACTTCATCAAACAACACCACGCAAGTGGAAAGGAACTTACGATTAAGAAAAATGCGATGATCCGTCTGACAAGAAGCAAAATACTTAAGATTTTCATAATGAAACTAACCAAATTATTGACACAAGAAAATAAACAAAAATCTATTGTGCCAAAGAAACGTAGGTAATTATGAAACAATGCAATGTGTACTGCTATACTGCATACTATTACACTTTTCAAAAAAAATCCTTTACACAGTGTAAAAGCACAATAATTTTTAAAAGAAATTGTTTACGAGTTTAAAAGAACAATAACTCATTTCGAAACCTATTTAAACAAAAAAAAAATATTGTGTGTCCTTTCCAGGCCTTTCCTAGTCTATTTTTTTATTGGAGCTAACAAAATAATTTGGAAACTTTCATAGTTTCCAGCGACCGTTCAAATTTCAAATTCGGGTAGACAATTAAGTGGGAATGGAAATAATTTGTTAATAATTTGTAACGCGGTAATATTTGAAAAAATGGTGCTTAAGTTTACTTTCAACAACGGTGAATGGTGATGGCATGCAAATAACGAAGCTACTCAATAATTTAAAAAATTATCTTTTGTGCTATGTAGGCTTTATTTAAGTAAACCTGAGTTAAAGTAAATAGAGCAATCGTAATAATAGTCTATAGTTTGTGTAAGTAAACATAATAACACGTCCCTCTATGCCTTTCCACAAAAGGATTTGGTCAATAATGTCATATATCTCTGTTGTAACGGAGAAGAAGAGAAAGAAGAAGAATTTCAAACTCTCGACAAAAAAATTTAGCTGGACGAAATAATTAAAAAATTGTATTGTTGATCTGTGAATGATAATATCGTTCCTTTGTACATTTTTATAACATTATAACTGTGATTTCCAAGTACCATAGTTACAAAAAAATAAATATAAAAGCTTGACATGCGCAAGCTGGCGAGAAAGTCTTGGCGAATTTTCAAAATTATTTCCATGGATCTCGACATTCGTCACGATAGCGGAAGCGACGACAGGCGGTTCCAAATTATGGTTAGATTATGACCCGTAGCCACAAAATGCTACGCCCGAACAAACGAACGATGAACATGAAGAGTAGGACATATTATAAGGTTGTCAGTTGTATTCCAATGCCTGGATAAGACTACCAATTCTCTTTGGAAATTCTGTGTAAAATGCAATAACATTCATCATGGTTGACCTTCTCGTGAAATTTGACATCGTGTGTGGCAATATCGTAACATGCAGCACTGGCGTGCAAGGTGATTGAACTCTCTGAACAATTATGGTATATTACAAATCTGCGTTAGCGTTTCTTCGCATCCTATATATAAAGGGGTCAGATAAGATTTTGTTTTTAATTTGTTGTTTGTTATTTGACATTTTTGCTAAGGTCAGTCATTTTAACCGCCTTTGCGGATTTACGGATGCATTTACGGAATGTTTTTACAGTTGCTGCCCGAAATCGACCTTTCAGAAAATCTTTTTTACAGTTGATGTTTCATGTTTTCAAATTTGGAAGCAGTTCGATTTTCTATTTTGTGTTTCAAATTTGGACAAGTCTTGCTCAGTGGAGGTTTAAACAGTTAATTAACAGTTAGCGAGCAAATTGGTCAACAATGGACTGCACGACGACTGAGTCAATCCCGGCTTGGAGGAGCGTATCAGAGTGCTCCCGTTGTAAGGAAATGGAGCAGGTACTTTACTTTACTAATTATCATTTCTTAATTTAAAAAGCTAAGGCATAGACATTACATTGAGCAAAATATTTATTTTAATGGTGTTCGTGGTAGGAATTGGCCATTAAGGATGATACAATTGAGAAGCTGATGGAGACTCTTCAACACATTCACCTTTCCTCTGCACTCAACATCCAATCGGGTAGACT
>VICI01001564.1:0-21478 GCA_019593645.1 Akabosia matsudoensis
TTCCCGTTTTGCCTTCACCTTTCTGTTTCGTCCTTGATAAGGATTCGTGTGTACGGATCGAAACGTCGGAATTTGAAATAAATTTCATCACTCGTTGAACCCTTCAAAAGCTTAACTAATTATGAAAAGATTGCTATGAAAAGATGGCGATGAAAAGATGGCTATGAAAAGATGGCGATGAAAAGATGGCTATGAAAAGATGGTTATGAAAAGCCCGTGAATCGTATATATTGATCTTCAATAAAATATTTTGCTTTCCTATAGAACGAACCACTAGGAATGAATAACACAACTGGCTTAATTATGCCACACAAGTCTGCGAGTTAATAACCTGTTACCCTCGCAACTCCACTGCAGATGGACACGAAACTCATAGATGTGTACAAGTGTACTCCTAGATTACATTTGTGATAGATTGGTTTACTTTGTTTCTGGCCTCTACGTTAATGTACTCTGTCTACAAAAGTACAAACCGAATCCATGCTTGTTGGTTGTAGTGAATTTGCAAACATTGCAACTTATTTCCGAAACTCATTTATGGCTTGAATGGTCAGCCTTAAAATTAGAATCGCATCCGCTTATTCCTTACCATACCAGCTTCAATGTTTACTTACTTAGCCACTGATGTACGGAAGTTTTTAAAATGATACTATATTATATTTATTCCCGCCTTATAATGTGGACACATTTTGAAAAAGTGTCCGGATAGTGCTTTATCAGTCATAATAACTTTAAATCTAGTAAGTAGTCAGGAAACAAGGTCATCGAATGCTCTAAAATAATAGACTAGGTATGTTTGTTATAGCCACACGTTCTCCTCAAACGGGAAAGAAGGTTTTTATGCCTTTCAACTTCTTATTAATATTTGGGTTAGAAAGCCGGAGCCTCTATTGTTACCATATGCCCTATAGGTAGTTTCCATTTTCGAGTTAAACTAATTGGAGACCGTGTTACGATGGTTCCTCTTCCTCTGTATTTACATTTTCGCTCTCTTGAATCGGAAATGGAAACATTACACGGGAAGCAATAAGTTGCCTAGAAACATCCGGAACAACAAACCTCTTTTCTCAAGTCATCCATCCATGAATTGCCATAAAAACAAGTAATCCTGCTGAATTGATGACTCTCGTCATGCCTTGATTTATTGCATGGCATGGTTGCTGCTTTGTACCTTCCAAAACTTCCATTTAAACGGAGAAAATAAGATGACAGGTAGAATTTACGCAAACTCGATAAAGTAATTGGGCAACCACTTGTGTAATGAAAATACATTGTCAAATTGTCATTAGGTTATATGTATTGCTCTCCATTTCATTTCGTCGTTTCAGTTGCCGTCTTCCAGCAGACGACACATGTTTACTGTCTGGTGGACAATGATGCTACTAACGCTTGAATCAACTTTCAAGAGAGTTCCAGGAATCTCCTGAGAATGGGTTTTTCACGCTTCCTATTATCGCACGACTTGGACATTTAGAAGTGTCTTCATGTTTTTGCCCTCAACGACATCATTATAGCAAGACCATTGAAATAACGAAATACAAGGATCAGATACCCAAACTGTAAACGGCCGAAGCGAAATTGACTTTTATGAGAAAATATTGTGGTTGTTGGTTCCTGTTCCCAACCAATTCTTTGGGCGTTAAAAGCTCAACCCGTCAACAGCAACAGACCAGTATTAATTTCATTCGCATTGTTTCAGTTCCTAGAACCTACATCAAACTTGGGGATTGACAGAGAAGGTTAGGTTAGCAGAAATGGAGCCAAAAGGCTACCAAAATGAGAATATGTATTTGGAATTGCAAACAAAAAAGTCTAAGAGGAGAATTCATCCTACCTCAACGCCATACGTCCCCGCCTCAGCAATGCAGAACAGGATGCGACTCTTTGCTGCTGCACCGGAGAAAGTCGGTGAAAATTGTGGTAAGATGTCGTTTGTGCCATTGGTTACCTGTGAAAACGCGGAAATAGTGCCAAGTACTACTAGTTGTAAGAATGAAAAAGGCGGCGAAGATTTGATCGTGGTAAACGAAATTAAAAGAAAAAAAGAAACACGAAAATGCCGAGGTAAGGCTAAAAGTTTGGGTCATGTGGACAAAGTGGCTTCCTTAAGACGCATGCATGGACCAAGCACAGAAGAACTTCGCAAAGCTGTGAGCGACGAGGGAAGGTAAGTTACCTAGATACAATATTGCATTTGAGGTGAATACTATCAACATTACATTATACGTAGGTCAGGGAAGACTGAATAGATTTTCCATCGGGTGACACATGCTAGTCGTTCAAAAGCAAATTTGCTTAGGTGGGTAGAATTACATCTACAGCCCAGACATTTTGAAGCAGACTAAATTCAAACGTCGTTAGCGAAACTCTAAATCTATTTAATTTGACTTCATCTACTCAGTATTTGATACACACTGATACCAATGTAGGATGAACGAGATACAAGCAGAGAATCTGGAACTGCGACTAAAAGCCCTTGCTGCAGCTTTCTCTGCAAGGACTGTCCGTACTAGAAAGAAAATTGAACAACCGCCCACTCCTTCTTCTGAGGAATCGGAACCAGGTATGCGATAAGTGAAAACAAGTTTAGTCAGGCATATATCAATGTATATAGTTTATCTGTAAATTATTCTGCGAAACATCAAGCATGAGTTTTCTATGTGATTACACTGTGTTACTACTTTTGAAGGATATCATTTATGCAGCTATGCATTTTTGGCCTCTGTAAATACTGAGATCCTGTCTTAGTCATTCGATTTGACATTTCACGAATGTCTTATCAAACAATGCATCTTACAAAATGAGGATGTGTCTCCTTTTGTCCCAGATGAAGGGCAAACCCAGCAACCCACGTTGTTAGACCGTCTTCGTGAGCTGACTTCCGCAGGGTGCTCTAACGTTCAAGTCCATCGACCAGCTTCAATCGAGCATATAATAAAAAGGTCATTCACGAGGCTATGGAAAAACTGTTTCACGATTTTCTCCTGCAACTACGTTTTGGATCCACAAAGTATGCAAACTTGTATTGCAGCGATAACTGAAATAACGTTAAATTGATTTTTATTTCTGGTACTTGGCAGTCAATTTAAATTTTTCACTGGGGCTTGCAAAATTTTTCTTTAAAAGGTCCGGTTTACATCAGTTGGTTGGCAATTGTGGCTGTTATGTTTTCATATAACGCATGGGTAATCCCATTAAGGGTCATCTTTCCTTATCAGTCAGCAACCAACGTGACTTTTTGGATCGGTTTCGACTGCATTGCCGATTTCATCTACTTAATAGACTTGTTTGCATTCAAACCTCATGTGAAATTTATTCAGAGCGGGTTTTGGGTAAAAAAACCAAAAGAGACGCTCACAAGTTATTTGGGATCGTTACACTTCAAGGTAATGCCATTTACTCCGTACCAAACTATCCATAGTTAATAAGACTAGGATAAAGTTTCTGTTTACAAACGAACGGATGTTGCTGCTGGGGATCATTGTTGATTTATAAAAGTGAAAGAATTGTTTGATTTCAATAATGTGCTCTGGCTAGATGGACTTGTTAGCTTTATTACCGGCCGACTTTGTTGCAATTCTTTTTGGCAGAAACTTTCCTCTCCTTCGTCTTCCTCGAATCCTGAAGGTATGTTTCTCTTTCTAATCTGGCTTTGAACTTGGCTTGCGCTCAAACATTAAAAACTATGGGATTAGCATTATTTATATAGATGTGCGGTCTTAATTTATACGTCGAATCAGCAGTTTTCCAAGAAGCAATTCGACTAATGCTCTTGTTTCATTTGCAAGACATAACAGCAGTAATAACAGTATAGGACGCATGGCATTAAAAAGGAACGCAATAAAATACTAAAATTGAGTTCAACCTATTTGGATAAGTAACTCTTAAGGCTTGAATTTTCCCGATAGGCTTGTTTTGATGGTTTCTGTTATGGTCTACTATTTTCTGGAACGGATTTTGATTGAAACTTGGTGAACTGTATTGAATGTTCGGCGAAACCTTACAGTTTTGTTGATCTCAAGATCACATTGACAGTAACCTCCCAAACCTTTGTATCTTTCTGTTCTGCACGATGAACAATTCTTAAATTAAAAAGAGGTAGAAACGTTTGTTTTTACTTTAATGAAAATTGCTTATACAATATATAACTTGATGATAACCTATTTAAGCCGGTACGTGGTAGGCATCAGATTAACAATGACAAAACCACACACCCTTTTTATGTTGGAACACTGTTTATAGCCTTGGTGAAATCGTGTTTTCAATTTTCAGGCACAAACTTTCTGGGAGCTTTTTCGGGAATTGGATAGTTATTTGGCACATCCACACAGAGCTCGTATATTCCATACATGCCTGTACATGCTATATATGATTCACTTGGTAGCCTGCAGCTACTATGGATTATCGACTTGGGAAGGGATTGGAACTACAACGTGGACGTTCGATGGACATGGAAATGCGTAAAAATGTTTATATGTTATTAGCATAAAATAGCTATAAATTTAAGCTGGTAATCGAGCGAAAACTGCGCGGATGTAACGTGACGGATCTAGTTGGTAGTTTTTAATGGAATAGAAACAAATTCAACGATATTTATAGTTCCAATTCCAAATACTTCAATTTTTAAAAGCAAGCAAGTCGAAAATGCGAGAACGGCTTTATCGATTTGGTTTTAAAACGTACTATCGTTCTATTACTACAATGTCAGTTTCCTAATGGCGAATCGAGAAAGGAAAAATGGCTTCATACTTTAAGTTTGTAGGATTCTGATTAAAGTGATTTCCAAAAAATGTTGTCTGATTCTGTAGGTATGTACGTTGTTTTTACTTTGCTACCAAAACAGCTACAAGCATAGGGAAGAACCCAAAACCGGAAAATGAGCTGGAGTACATGTTTATGACATTTGCTTGGTTAAGTGGAGTTTTTGTATTCGCAATACTGATCGCTCAGGTAAGTTGACAAACGATGACATTTCCTAAGCAAACAATTTTTCGCCTAGAAGACGTTTATTCTGTCGACAGCCTCGATGTTTATGAAAGATCTATGAGTTTGTGCATTTTTATATTCAGATCAGGGACATTATAGCTACCGCAACGAAGGCACAAACGGAATACAGAATCCTGACTTCCGCAGCCATCAGTTATCTTCATAAACTCGAAGTGCCCCAGAAACTTCAGGAAAGGGTTAAGTTATGGCTTTCTTATACTTGGGAACAGCAAAAAACCTTGGGTACTTTTCAACATCATTTTCCTTCTTAAAAATAAGTTATTAGCTCTGGTTTGACATCTGATTCTTCATAGTCAGTGAATTATGCATAAGTACGGTCGTTTCACATAATGTATTTAAATTGCAAAATTTCACAATTTTGCCATTATTTAAACGCATCTCTATAGTAGTAATGGTACGCTTAATGTTACAAGCCGGGGATATTATTGCATCCAACGGGAGACTGTGTGCATTAGGGAAATATTTATTTTTAATTGACCTATTGCATTTTAATAGCTACAATAACTGTATCGGGCAAACTTAAATTATACCAATTGTATTCTCAGATGAAACCCGGATACTAAATTTACTACCCAAAACAATGAGAGCTGAAATTGCTCTCAACATCCATGTAGAAACTTTGGCGAAAGTCCAGCTATTCCAAAACTGCGAAACTGCATTTCTTCGCGACCTCGTCGTCAAGCTGAAGTCCATCATCATTTTACCAGGGGATTTCATCTGTAGAAAGGTAGCAGACAAAAAGTCTTTTACTATAAATACAACAAAAAGTAATTTTGTTCACTTCACACAAAACTTACTGGAAAACATCCAAATTATCATCATAGAACACCTTCCATTTCATTTTTGATACTATTTCGGTTCCATATGGAGCTTATAATTTGAACATAAAGATTTAATTTATTTCTGCAAAAAAAACATTAAGTCAAATTTTACACAAAAAGTTTTCCTCCAGGGTCAATTTTAAGTACAAACTCAGGCTGTTACTATGGAGCAACTATTACCTGTTTCGTGCCCATATACTTTTCAAAATTTATGTACGCATTCATGGAAGATATAATATCTAAAGTGATTCATCTTAAAATTAAGAAATGAAATGAGGTACCCTTAATACAAGAACATATTACCGCCGTACGGTGTGATTCTGTACTAGTCTCAATAACAGGTAATAAAATACACAGAATGTTGTCGTTGTAGCCAATTATACATTATTAATTACCGCGTCGCTACTTTCGAGAACAAAAAAGCACAAAATGGTTTAATGTCCTAGATAAATGTCCAGTTTTAAAGCTTAACCTTGTTTAAAATTCAAATCTGCCGTTTCGGTTGTTGAAGCAACCGTCTTGATTCCTTATTCCATCAGATTATCATAGCAGGGTATTGATCGGTGATTTATGATGAACTATGCTGAAGTTGCAGTGTATGTCTGCAATATAAAAAAAACTACCCACCTACAAAAAAAAGAAGGAAAAAACTCATTTGTAGAATTATGGTAGGCAGGGAGTATGAAAACGTGATTCTCTAGAGAGAATAATGTTTTTTATCTTTTATCTTGGCTTAATAAAGCACTTCCACTTCCATGCCAGTTGAAACGCGAAAATCATTATTTAGAACGCATTATCGAGCATAATTAAAACACTTTCATCATATATTTCCATAGCGTAGAGGAAAGTATTATAAATAAAATTCAAAATGAAACCACGATTCGAAAGGTAAAGCATAATTGTTTTCCTCTTACATGGAATAGTACTTTCGAGGACAGACTTACATTGGAAGACGAGTAACAAAAATAGTGGAAATAGTTTTATCTGTCATGCTGAAATTATAATTTATGGTGGGCATTTGAGCTTTAGAATTCTCGCATTTACAAGAAATTAAAGACAATTTTTTATTTTCACTTAAAACATTCCTACTTATTCTTTTAGATTCCTTCCTATTTTAACATCTTTGCTTTTTTACCTTACACATTAAAGGGTTTTGACAGTGTTTATTGGTTAAACCAACTATTTTAACGAGTAATCAGACTTATTGTTTTCATTCATTTAAAAGAGTATTGAAAACAGACGTTTACTTCAAAAGTTCAAACTTAGTTAATTTAATAGTTAATGCATGACTTCAAATGTCGGCCCTAGTCATTCATGGAAACACCCTGAACTATCAGAAATTGATACTATTAGTTCGTGTATTTTTTTACAAATATTTCCTTGGAAGAATCATGATTTAGATTTAACCTTCCTGAAGAATTCATTTCCACGTTATAATTCATCATACTGAGATTGTCATGGAAATAACTTCCTATTTCGTTAACCGCAGAAAAAGTAGCTACTGTTTAATATGGCAACCTGGGCGCTGGGTGGCAGGAGCTTAATCAATGGGGCTACTTTGAATTAGATAAGAGTTATGCTCCACCTCCCCAGATTTGTCTAAATATCTCCAAGCATGCCTAATTCTTAATTTCGTTGTAATAAGCTGTTACTGCAGTGACTTCAAAAACCGTTAACCACTTTTAAACAACTTTCAACTTAGCGCATAAATGTAATGGAATGTGAGGGATATAAACATATAAAGGCCAAGTGCAGGTTCCATTGCATTGTGTATTGGCCTACATTTTCCACAAGACCGCCGCTATAGTCGAGGCTATAACGGGAGCAAATACGGCAGTTGGTATTCTAATAATGGCTAGTTATTTCATGGTTAGTAAAACTTTTATGTCAAGGGAGAAATCGGCCGGGAAATGTTTATCGTGAAAGGTGGAAAAATCCAGGTAATTGGAGGACCAACAGGAAATCAGGTACTTGCCACGCTCGGTGAAGGTTCTGTTTTTGGCGAAATAGCTCTGCTAGGGATTGGAGGCATGAACAAGCGTACCGCTGACGTCCGGTAATTTTTACATGTCACTTTCATTCATACGCATTAAGAACAAATCTTCAAATATCTTTATTTCGAAGGGCTGCTGGTTTTGTCAACCTGTTTGTTTTAAGTAAAGCAGATTTAAACTACGTCATTAGAGACTATCCTGAGGCGCAAGAGATATTGCAGAGAAAGGCAAAGTAAGAAGGTTAATTATTTCAGGGATTATCCTTGGTTAGGCTCATAATTTCCGCTTGGATAAACAAAGTATATTATTCTTAGGAAGCTACTGAGAGAAAGCATCAAAAAAGCTAAAGTTACGCAAGTCAGTCCGTCAACGTCAGATGAAGAAGCTTCACTCGTGGAGGAGCCCTTGGTTATCATTAAAAACAGAAAAGAGCCCCCTCGACTCATTTCGACTGTATTGAAGGTGAGGCCACAAGGGTAATTTTAAAATCATGCCGTACATTTTGTATCATTACCTATATGGCCTACTTGCAGTTGTTTCCACCATCTACCAAAATTGGAAAATATTTGACCCGAGGGTCAAAGTTAGGTTCATCCACGGATATAAGCAGTTGCAGCAGTGAAAGTCGGGAAAATGGAAATGTATCAAGACTCTCCAGTTACCCCCCGTCACCGTTTATCCCTCAGCGTTTTAGTCCGGATCTGGATATTTCAATAATGACAGGAGATTCTTTGGATGAAATGGAATGGAAAAACGACATGCTTGCCGATGCGACAAGATGTTTCAGCCCATCATCACCTTTCTCAAAAGAAAATACACCGCTAGAAGAATCACAAAGGTTTCTTTCTGAAACTATTAGTAATCGCGATGACATTCCCATTGGGAAAAGACCACCAATTTATGTTATAGAAGCCAAGTCAAACAACAGTACTTTTCCCAGAAGGAACAATAAAACGGATGGTACAGAAATTGGACAAGAACACATGGGAGATAAAACGAACAAAGCATTTTACACAAATCAGAGAAACAGTCCTGTTCAAAGACACGATAATAAAGAGGGATTACACAAGGCCCAAGGAGAGGAGAAAACTTACGTTTCTCATGGAATACTATCATCTTATACTCTGGATGCAGACAGCGAATAAAAACTGAAAACGGTAAGCTGGTGAAAGCTCAGTGTTTTCTTGGAATCCCCCCAGCCTAATATATGATTCAGTTCCATATGATAGATGCTATATCTTGTGAAACCTTTTTTGGTGTTTCGATTAATGAAGTGGTACAACTCCGTAATAACAAGTCCAACTGTTTGAATTCACTTTATTTCTTTTATTAAGAATAATGTAATGTCTTGTCCCATCCCAGTGGTTCTGTTTTTTTGAGCTTGCCTACTTGTTTGAGTACTGCACGTGTATTGTAATTTTATCATAGTTTTCTCCAAGTTCCTAAACAGTTTCATAAATAATCTATGTAGATTCATAGTTATATAAAATGTATCTATGTTGCATCATTATCCCTACTGGTATACAAAATAAATATCGTCCACACTTGTATAAGATTTTCATGTAACATTATCCATATCCTATTGAATAAATTATGAGTGAGATGATCCTCTCATCTTACAATTTTCCCAGTTGTTTTCTCAATATAGTAGTTGCTATTATCTGGAGCACGTTTCCACCAGCCAAAGTGTCTTTCCCCATCAAGCCTGTTACAAAAACATTAATATGCAATTGAGTTATACGAAATATGTACATCCACACTGTATTCTTTTTATACCCTTGTTTCCATGGCTCATCAAAGGCTTGGAACATGTGAACCCGAACTTGATGGTTGAAAGACCACTCTCTCATTTTGTTCCAAAATCGTTTCATGTGGTCAACAGTATTCAAATATCTAGGATTATATTTTGTTTCCCCTTCTGTAGCCCATCCGGTCTCGCCGATAATCACTTCCAAGCTGGGATTATGCCCTCTGAGTCCCACTCGGGCAGTATAATACGCTTTGCTTATTCCTGAAACTGCTTCTTCCGCAGTGAACGTAAATCTCTCAGGGTAGATATTACACATGATGAAGTCCGATATACGAACTATTTCAATGAGAATATCGCGGTTGGGTCCTCTCCAAATTTCCTGACAGTTGCTAATCCGCGTTCCAACTTTTAGATTGTATAAGTGCGCACGACCACGGTTCTCGGACATCATTTCGAGAACCTTGTCACCGGAGTTTTCGTCAACACTGTCACTGCCGAATACCAAGCCCCAAACTGTTCCTGGAAAGAGACGATTTGCATCTTTGGCCGCGGTAAAGGCATTGTCTATTTCAATTTGTTGCAAAATAGGATTTTCTTGATAAGCAATGCCCTGTGTTATAGATAACACTTTGTAGTTTGATTCTTCATTTATATCGGCCGCAGCGCGTGCTACTAAACAGTTGCTAGATGTGCGATCCCATCGTTTATGAAAGTTACCAACTGTAGAAAATATACGTTTTGGTTAACTTATTCGGTTTTACTTCATCGATGCTCTGGAAATGAATTCTAGGTTTGATATGTGAATTGAAAACTTACTGTTAACTCCCATAGAGTAAGTGGTCACCTCGGAATGGTATTTGGAAATGATTCGAAGCATTTGCTTGATGTCCTCTAGTGGAGCCATGTCCCAAGGAGACCCACCTTTTCGTACGTATGGGGAATAGGCAACCCCAAAAAAGTTGGTGCTTTCTGAGACACTCCAATCTCCATAGAGATTTCCCACGTTGCTAAATATTAGGAAGACTGGAACGTAAAACTTGGAGAAGTCTTGTATCGTCATTTTTGAACTTGACAGGTGTACGCCCAATTCAAACTGACAACAATGAACTTTGAATACATGCTTGACTAGTCTATTTATATGAAATTTGAAACTTGGCAAGCAAGTTTTTGTCTTAACATGTTTTGTTATCTTAAATTAAATCCAAGTACCCGGAAAACAGAAACAAATACCCCCAAAAAAGTTAATATATGTAATATACAAAAGTTTATTAGTAATGTACATATCAATATTCAGTACGACGTAATTTTATTCGTTAGTGGTTAGTTATTTGTTTGTTAGTTTCAGTAGTTTATATACACATGATTTTTTTATGTTAACCTGTGAGAATTTTTAACATATTTGAGTGTGTGCTTTAAGGAGCCTATTTAATAGGGACAAGATGGGAACAGGCTGTACCATTCGTAAACTGATGTTTTTTGTTTGTTTTAGTAAATCCTTAGTTTTTGCCAGTTTCAAAGTTTTTTGCGTTGCATTTTTGCAAAACCTGATTTCCTTCACCCGAAGTGTGGAAAAGATATAAAAAAATTGACATGCCTCCAGTAATGAAGTTTTCTCGTCTTTACTAATAAATTTGGATTACTCAGAAGATACTGGAGAATTGAGCCTTTACTATGAGCATTTGAAAGGTAGAGGTAATGTCCAAAGTAAGACTCCAAGCGACAAAAGTTTGGAGTGGACGTTTTACTACGCAACTAGCTCTTGGCTTCAATATCACGTTACTATTATATTTTTCATTTTACTTCAGGTGGAAGCCTTCTTGTTGAAGAAGTTGTCATTGGAATATAGCCATGACATTGGAGTATTTGAAATATTTCGCTTTCAGAGTCAGCGCTGATAAAGAGTATTGCTAGCACGAAAACATCTTTGCTTTTCTAACAATATTAACGGTGACATCGCCTATGTAAAAGTAAGTCTACCACGTCGGACGTCACAACTCTTAATTTCGTTGCTAGCTTGCGTTGAATTACTCGAGAAGCAGTCCCTAACGGCAGATACAACATAAGTCGCGCACTTGGTAACATGAGTATCAAACCATTCACAAGAGCAGGTTTTAAACAAAGTGATTCATATGCGTAGATACGGCAATAACGTAAGGATACTTTAATAGACTCTTGTGAATAGATCTCTATTCACGCTACAAAAAGAAACGTAATGTAAAACCGGTCTGCGTGCCCCATCGGCCTGGTACAGGTACGTGCTTATACCAAAAAAACACAAAAATCAGGGATGAACAATCCCTTAAGCCACGCATACGCATTCAGTTCTTTCCTTTGTGATTCATATATTAATAAATGACAAATAATTTCTACATACGGATGACCACTAATTAGTATATTCCACGCATTACAGTAAATCTCTAAGACGTTTTAACGTAAACTACCAGTGAACAAACTCTGCAGATAAGTAACAGTTTACTGCATGGGTTGTGAATGTTAACAGCTTGCCATTTACAGACAGTTGGGCTGACCAACTATGATATCTTGAAAGATTACCTTTACAATCGCTTCGTTCATTTCAACATTTATATGCGGTACCTAATGCATCTCGCATACCTTTTTTATACGTACATGGCATGTCACAGCGTTTTTAAAATGTACACTTAAGCTAAGCCTAACTTGGATTGAAACAACGATTTATTTCAAGGGTATGAATGGTCATGTATCAGTACATGTTATTTGGTGTCTATGGCATCTTTTCGTAACCCCAAAACCTAGATAAAGCCAAGACGTACTAAATGGTCAACAACATATCATGAAAAAATATCATAATCTTAAAAGGGACATTGTCATGTGAAAAAGTACACTTGGCTGAAAGAGTGCGTCAGATAAAAAAAGTCGTATTACTGTTAGGTTAACTTCCGTTTTTACCTTGACTTCTAGATATTTAGAACCCAACTGCCGTCGCAGAAGCAATTTTCGTACTCTGGAGTTAAGTTTGTTTTCAAGCGTGGTGTTTCGCGACAAGTAACACCAATAGTGTCAAATAAGTGAGAATGAGTGAACAAGTTTACTCAGGCCACAACGGTCCTCCAGTAGAGCCGCACTATGAGGACAGATACATGCACATTTTCCAGTTTGAAAAATATGACCACGCCAAATGGCACGACTGGATGCATCGGCACTGGGACGTGAGCTTGTACGCTTCCGGTATTTACGTAGCCCTCATTTTCGTCGGCCAACTGCTGATGAAAAACCGAAAGCCATTTGAGGTTCGCAGGGGGCTACTATTATGGAATCTTGGACTGGCTACCTTTTCTGCAGTTGGGTTTTTCAGATCGATTCCCGAGTTGTGGTATGAATGGACTGTGCCCGCAACTGGAGGACTACAGAGATCTCTGTGCTTTGCGTTAGTGAAATCAAGATGTTTTTTATTGATAAAAACGAGGAAGAACTTTGAGAGATTGGCTAAGAAATGCATTGGAAATCAACTTATTGAAGAAAAAAAACTAAAATATGATTCAAATATTCTTTTGTAACTATTTTTCGTTTCAATAGAAAAGTTCTGATATTTTTTCCATAATTTGATCTTACAAAATACAGATTGATAATTGTATCAAAAGCTTTTTTATCTAGTTATCAGTTCATAAGTGATCCTATCAAACTTATTCTTATTATTATCAGGGAAGACAAGAAACAGAAAATGGTGATACATGATACGGGAATGTTGCGAAATTAGCAGATTCAACGGGTAGTGAGTGCTACATCATGAATCACTCCTAATCAAGTAGTTACGCGTGAGCATTGTGGAAAAAATGTTCCACTTTTGATGCACTTTTTATCAATTTTTATGTAATGTACTCCGGGCCAATGCATCTCAGCCATTTCAAGTCAAAGTTCAAAATTCTGAGTGCAATAGTTAAATGACTTCTTGTTCAATGTTACAGTGACAACCATAATATAGCAACTTCCCTTTGGGGTCTACTTTTTGCCTGGTCCAAACTTTTCGAATTCGGCGACACTCTTTTCATCATTTTGAAAAAACAGCCATTAATTTTCCTCCACTGGTAAGAGTTCCAAAAAAAATGAAGACCATCAATATTCTTCAACCTTCAAAGACGTTATAGATAGTGCCACTCATATAAGAACTTCTTTTGTCTGTGAGCTCCAAATGTATTCAAGTGAATTGATGATGTTGGAAGCTTTTAAACCACGGAAGCTTATTTGAGTCTATAATAGTTTATGGTTTGACCTTTCGTAAATGACCTTTTGTTTTATGATCTGATATTTTACGCAGGTATCATCATGTTACCGTGACTATCTATTGCTGGTTTGCTTACTCAGCGTATGACCCATCCAGCCGGTGGTTTTGCACTATGAACTACTTCGTGCACTCTTTGATGTATACCTACTATGCTTTGAAGGTAATACCAGTTGTTACGACAATGACTTTATAGCTTAAGGATTTCTAATAACTTTTCGTAGAGTTGATTCTACCAAAACCTTGCACCACCAATGGCTATTTGGTACAGTACAGTGTTCTTAACAAACGACGGTGAATTATGTAATGGGGATGGCATTTTTTATTGAAAAACTTCTTGAAACAAAAATGCTGCTTTATTATGAATCTAATGTACCAAGGATATGGTGCAATCTTCGGAAAATAACCCATGCCTGCAGTGCAGCTTCCAGGGCAGAAGCGTCATGAAATGAAACTCACTACTGCACTGAAAAATGTTCTTTCGATCTAATATAAAATTGCAAATCCAGACTTGCTACTTACATATCAACAATAGTTCGACTGTTTCTAGGAGGACACGCAATATCATAACTGTAACATAAGAACATCCGATATTTTTGGTTTTTCAGGTACTTCAAGTGAAAATTCCCAAGTACGTACCTTTGATGATTACAATAGTGCAGATAATGCAGATGGTTGTAGGAGTAATAATTAATGTCAACACATACTATATAAAACGTTAGTACATCTTTAAATCCATGTAATGTAAAACAATTGCAAGGAGAAAACTGTATGATTTTATTTATTTTTATTTTGTTAGTGTCTGGACAAGAGTGTAGACGACCGTACAGCAACATCCATCTGGCGTTTGCGATGTACTTTTCTTACTTTCTTCTCTTTGCTAATTTTTTCCGTAAGGCGTACCTGAGCAAAGGACCAAAGGATGAGGTCACAAAAAAGTCATCTTAAAATGCCAGTCGTGTTTTGTATTTCACAATAATAAAATACGCTATTTAACATTCATGATTTATTTTGTGTTTTTATGCTACTTCATGTGTAACATTAGTTATTTTTTTACTCCTTACTATAAAGATAGAAAACTGTCGATACAACATATTTTTAAGGAAGCATGTGTTATACAAAACTGAGTTTCATGACAATTTTAGTGAGATTGAAACTGAAAAGAGCAATCAATAAAAAATTGATGTTTCGAGAAAATAAAAGTAGAAACGATGGTTAAATTTATTACATGTGAAGAGCAAGTAAAATAATACAGGATTTAATCCATCAGGGACGCTTGAACACCAAAACATAAAGAAGTATAGTTTGTCGACATAAAAATGGTATGAAAAGTCTATCACAGATTCTAATACGAGGTGCTATTTCTGTGTACTTTGTGAGCTTGTTCGGATCAACAAAACCCTTTTTGTAGTTTTAACCCTTTTTACAAGGAAAACATGTATGCATGTGCAGGGACATGGCATTTGAAAGGAAATGCCGCAAGGACAGAGAATGTCACGCAGAAAAACCTTATGTACAGCACAGCAGTAATCAAATCACAATAAATCTGTTCTAAGGGTTACGTGTGCCGCCTTTTTCCAGAAAACCTCTCAACAACCTTGCCAGTTGCCAAGTATGAATTTCACTTCTCCTTTCGTTTTCATTTGAGTTTCTCAGCTAAGACAAAATTTGTATATAAGGTGGCCTAAGATGAGGATTATGTCATCAGTTTCCATTTTGTTCTCTAACAACTAACAAGCTTCCTGGTAAAGTAGTTCTCATTCTTCAAAGTCATTATGAAACGGTCAGTTGCTCTTCTTCTATTGGGCTGTGTTGCCATCTCCACCGCTAACAGCTATGGCAGCGGCCAGTTACGGAAAACACTGGTGCCAATTCCAGTGCCTAACAACTATCAACAACGCTTAGCCGCTACCGCTGGAGCTCCAGGCATTGCAGTTGGCGCAGGTGCCCCGGGAGCTATAGATGGAGCAGGAGCTCCTGGTGCCCCGGCAGTTGACGAGATCGAAATTTCCCAACCTGCCCAAGTTGTCTACAAGACGCCAACTCGTGTTGTTGCGCAGCAACCAATTCGCATTGCTCAGCCTTCTTCACAGTACGATGCCCCAGCACCTCCTCGTCGCGGATATGCAGGTGCTGCTGCCAAGCAACAAGTTCAAAAAGAAGAGCTTCGGGAAGAAGAAGAATCGGCTTTGGATGAAGAAGACTTCGCCAGGAATGCCCAGTACAGCTTCGCCAGTGCTGTCGACGATGGAATCCATGACAACTCCCAGATCCGTCAGGAGACTCGTGATGGATTGAAGGTCACTGGAACTTATGCTTACAGCGATGGCTACTTCAAGCGTACTGTCAACTATGAAGCTGACGAAAATGGATACCGAGTTGTTAGGTATGTAACAAACAGAAACATCTTATCATAAAAGAATTTTATGTCTACGAATCTAGGGGTTTACTACAATTTTTTTGAACGTTTTTTAATAGTGAGAGTGTTGAGCCTTTGGGAGAAGAGGGTCCACAAGTTGACTTCGTCAACGGAAAGGCTGAGGTGCACACGCAAATCGGAGGAGTTAACACTCAATACAGCGTAGATGCTTCTGAGCTCGCTGCTGCCAGCAAACGGGCTGCTGCTTTGGAGAAATCCAAGAAGGAATAAATTTTATTCGAGAAGTTCTATAAATCAGTTTTATGATTTCCTACTGTTAAGTTCCAAAAAGGCTGTGATACTGTAAATAGTAACGTTAACGTATAGAGTAATTGTGCGAAGAAAATATTGGCTACAAAATTCATGCGTCAACTTTCTTATATGTTTTAATATTTGAAACATGGCTTTCATTTGACAGACAAAAATTATTTGATTGTTTTTAAGAGTATCTAGTAGTTGATCACGGAATAAGTACTATTGTAACTGAAAATATTCTACAAATAAAAATATTTTTGTAAAAAAATAACAATTGAATGGTTCAACTGGAATTAGCATTTGTTGCATTCTTGTAGTATTAATTTTTGCATCCAACTTTGGAACGTTTTTCAGCCATAGCATAGCATTGTGCCTGTGCTGTTGTCCCGTCAGTTCCTTGCTGGAAACTTTCTAAGAATATTATTATCGTTAGATTCATACGCTTAAACATTAAAGGAAACATAAAATAATAATACATTTGAATGAACCAAATGCCCTGATGGCATTTGCGAGAAACTTCATAATAGAGTTACATTCCCCGCTGCTATCGTATCCTATACTGCTTTACACTAATTAATGCTAAAACGTTTCACATTCTAATACTAAATACGTTTTGGACATAGAGTGATACTTAGAGAGTTGTTGACCTCTTAATATGAATTCTCTACACATTGTTATTACGTGGGGAATTTCTGCAATTTGCTTAGTATGCTTCGGTATTCTCAGGAATACTACACTATTTTGAAGATTATCAAGCGTCCTTTAGTCAAGATTAACTAAAAGGGTATGTGTAGGTAAATATTTGTTACAATACAATCAATAAAACGTGTGACTAGTTGCTTTAAGAACCAGAAGTAATCCTTACGTATAATCTCTAAGTACCGACGAACAAGTAACCCTTTTTGTACATAAGTAATTGCCATTAGGCCATTATCATTATCTATATCCAATAAGCAAACTTTGAACAAGACTAGATTACCTAAAGTTTAAACTGACAAACAAAATGCTCTGAGAGTTTGGTGCTGATATCATCCACACCGAAGTCTTTATCGAATGGACAGACTTCCCGTTCCATTAGGATACCGTTAAATTGTTTTAGCACCGATAATGGTTGCTTTACTAGCCGTTGGTGTGAAAAGTTTTTCAATTAAGCCAAATTATCACACCGTGTACGTACAAATTGAAGATTCTAGTATGCATAAAAAATGTGTATCGCCATCGCCACCATTAACACCGATAGTTGTGCTCGAGTCCAATATTTATCAAAAACGTAGACGCATTTTACATTTTACGTGACTGCAATATTTTCGTCCTATACTGTGGAATAGCCATGATGAAGTTGTTATTTTAAAGTAATCTCAATCTGTTTTTGACACAAAAGGTTTCTCAATACGATCATTGTCAGTATAGATTGTCAAAAAATGTACCAATATTCTCCTATCAATACTTTTAACTTCAACTTTGTATGTCCGGAAAGACAATCTTATTTCTTTTATAATGTTTTAAATCTTTGTTTCATTTGCACCTGTAAAAGACGGTTCACCACCAACAAGTGCTTTCTTTTCCGAAAGCACAATTTTAAATGAAAACCAAACTGCAAGCAAATCAAACACATATAGATTTGGTTTAGTAGAACTTGTTATGGAGAAAGACGAATAGACACAAAAATTCGTGGAGACGCGTTGCATGTTTTGACAGTCGACGAGAATCCTAGATAGTCTGCGAGAATCTGTAGTTTCTTGTTGCATAAAGTTATATTCAACCATTTAATACTGTTAAATTATCTGCAGACTCTTTGGGAAACATTACAATTCTGTATCTTCTTCGATTGCACAATGTTTCCTAAATCTCTTCTCGTTTCACAACGCTACCATCTCCACATAAAGCCGATCTCAGGCATAGGTTGACCTTGTAGGAGTGAATTCCGTTCGTAAAGCGTATCTGTAGCTTGCCGTATATAGAGAAGCCGGTCTCGCCAGGACGCCTCCATTTGTGGTGGATCCATTAGGAGCTCCACTTTGAAATCTAATTGACTGTCCTCTATACCCCCGCCGAAGTGGCCTTCTGCAGCCATCGCCAAATCTACCTCCTCCTGCTTGATGCCAGTTCCGGCAGCCGAATGTCCGATAAAACTCCTTTTGGAATTTCCCTATAATGTATAAAGTGTTATTACATAAACGTTAAGATCCCAATCACTACTGAAAAAATCTACATATGCATGACAAAAACACAATCTACATGTCTATTCTAACAATATTTTGGTTAGTAGTTAGCATTGCACGAAAGTCAGTAGCACAAAAACTCATGCGGTTCAAAGTAGAACAAGCAATCAAATTAGAGACTACTTTAGACTTTTATCATTCAAACTTTTGCATAGTAAACATGCTTGCTTACTTAAGGTCAAAATATTTCACACAAGGATGATACTTTCTCTTTAGTCAAATACTGCAAGGGAATGCCCTCTCCAGGAAATGTTTCACAACTCTTTGTGCAGCGCTCAATGGAAAAGGTAACGTTTGTGCTTGGAAAGGTTGTGGGGCGTGTTTATGTAAGAGAAAGTTGGTAGCGTCAGTATTGAGACGAGAGAATATAACTTTAGGTGGCGGAGAAAGAGTGTACAAAGATTTCTGGTAGCTGTGCCTGGTGTCTGAGTTGTTTTCAAGCTCAAAAGTTGGCGTCGGCTGTCTCTAAATGCTAAACTCGAGTAGACAAGGTGAGACGAATAGGACGAGAATGATAAGAGTAGACACGAGAGGTGGCATGTGAATGGGCAAACAAATTTTTGGAACACATGCTCTTGAACGCTCGTGCGAACTCTCTGCGGAACTTGCCTGAAAATTAGAAATTGTAGATGACCGAAGCAGTAATTTACAATTAAAATAGTTCTTGGACACATACTAACTGCCATTTCAATGCAATGGTTGCGAATGTTTAAAGCATGAAGGAAAAACGATTCTATAATCATATTGCTTGTTAAAATTGAGTTTTATCAACAAAACAAATCAATTGATCGATTTAACTTTTAAAGTCTCGAGTTGTGAGCGTTGGTGATGAAATACTGACTACTTTTTTTTGCTTACATGTTGGCCTAATCCAGACGACAAAAATATTATGGAAAAATATACCAGTTGACGCACATGATTTGATGTAGTAACTATTTTTTAGTCCACTTGAGATACAATTTTACGTTGAACAGAATTGGTCGCAGAAGCGTGTCAGGCATGACTACGAGCCCTAGGCAACATCTCCATGGAATAACAAAGTCAAAAGTTGTAGCCAAAAAGAACAAGAATTGATTGGTTGAAGAACATTGAAATTAAATAAGACGCAATCGCAAGTGCATACAAAAATTGAAAGTTTAGGTACGAGAAGCATTGACGTAGTAAAACCTTTATTCCAAAAGTTGATGCTTGTCATAGTATATATAGGCGCATGCACATGGGTAGACTGGACGAATGAAATACAGTACACAATTCATAGAATTCACTAATTGGAAATAACTTCTGTGCCAATATATAGAACCAAGCGTGCATTTTTCATTTCAATATCGAACTAGAGTTTCGCATGCCTAAGCCACGTGAATTAAATTAAAGTTGTCCGAGCTTTTAGCATGCAACAACAATTGCTTGTGTTCATATCAGTTGCACCATTATTATCTCGACGATTTGCCGAGTTTTGACTCTGAATATGCAGATAATTGGATTGTTCTTCTAACGAGTAATAATTCGGATATTGTTTCTGTATAAATATATGAGCAATACAATGTTTGTTGAAGTACTGTATCGGTAAACATACAAAAAGCAATTTTAGGTATATTGCCAACTTCTACTTTAACAATTCGCAATCATCACACAAAAACGGTGAACCTCCATCGATTTATAGATGGAGTAACCATAGTTTCATACGGGGTTTGTGAAAGAATTCTAAACTTTATAAAAGAATCTAGCAGTTGGAGAAAGGGAAAGTAAACTTTTCTACCACATAAAAATAGTCTGCTTTGGTATACTTACCGCTCATGAAGTTATAAATGACTGGGTTGATGGCAGAGTTGGCATAACAAAGCCAGTGACTAATCATTGCGAAGGAAACCTGGAATTTGGGGTTGTCATACTCGATATTCAGGAGGCTGAAAAAGTAGGCCACGCTTATCAAAAATCATTTCAAAGATTACTGAAACGTGTTGAGCTTTTGTCTTGTGAGTTACTTACTCCAAAACTATGTAAATATGTACGGGAATGTAGCAGATCGCAAACATGATGACTACTGCAACTAACATTTTGGCAGCCTTCCTTCGGGACTTAAGTTGATAATCTGCTTGACTACTTTGGGAGGCTGAAGCACCACGGGTTATAGGAGTTAGTACTGTCGCAAAGTATTAAAAAATCTTTGAATGTAATTAAAGCACAGGAAAGCGAAGTGTCTTCGTATGTCGTAGGCACAAGTTGTAATACGTTGTTGAGGGCTTTTACAATACACGTAAACACCTACCTAAATATTCAATTCCCTATAATGTATAATACCCAACAACGTTTAAAACACCAATAGACCTTGTGAAAGGGAAAGAATGCAAAAATGCCACTGTCATATGAAATTATGATGTGAATGTATAAAAACCTGGTTGATGTCACTAGCACTAGAAAAAGTTTTGAGAATTAGTTAGTTATAAGTGACAAAAACATCCCTATTGACATTAAAATTTTAAGGAAACCCTTTGCATACAAAGTTTTGGCCATTATTATTTATTTAATGACAAAAAAAAGTGTATTGTGTCACATTGCAAATGACAGGACAAGCATTTACTATCGTCAGTCGTGTAGTTTGAAAATTTCATTGAACGCAAGCAGTTGGAGTAGTGCATATTCCCAGAAATTGTGGTGTCAATTTCCTGTGGATATAATGACCTGTCAAGTACCACAAAGGGAGTTTTGTAGAAATAAATAGGCATGTTTGTCGTGAAAGAAAAACACGAAACTT
>VICI01001565.1:0-21478 GCA_019593645.1 Akabosia matsudoensis
TACGTATATTCTGAATTCACTTTATATTACGAAAATAAATATAAAAATTGAGTGAGAAGACTTCAGCGTAAAGAAATGTGAGTCGACTCGCTAAAAGGTATACATTTCCTTTGCAATGGGATTTGATTAGAGCAAAGTTGTTAGCAGCAGTACCAGCATGGCGTTCTGAATTTTTTTGCTGGAAATTGCATAGAAGTTGCTTATTGAGCGGGTAACATCTAATAATGAATATGCCTCGTCTCGTCCCGTGAGGTACTCATCGTATAAAATTACTCGACTCAAATATCGTCATCATCATCATGGCAGAAAGCGAGAAGCAATGTCCTCCGTCTCGCTTGTGAATATAACAAGTTTGTAGCAGCAAGTGGAAAACAGCACAACACGACGAGAAGACGCGCGTACACCAAATATTCTTTTAATCATTCACTCAATCCATCTAGTCAACAAGTCAACAAGAAAGAAAAGGAATAACAATGGGAAGCAGCAGGCTATTATTATCTCCGTGTGTGAGCTCTCCTGTTGCTCCAAACTGCAATACAGCCAGTAAAAAAACAGTCAGCTCCTGTTAAGAGATGGATCTTTATATTCGACTTAAATGGGAGTTCAATTTCACTAGTGAAAATGAGAATTTCAACTTTTCTTTGACATGTCTGTGCTTGTGCCACTAGGTATTATCCGTCCATGCAAGAAAGTCTGTTTGCTGTGTAGGTACAACAATCAATTTTTTTGCGTCAGCATACCAAAATTCGGAGCAAAATGGGAAAGGAGACGATGCGCGATGGTGGTTGCAATCGTTATTGCCATTGCACAAAAGTGCTTTTAGCTGTTTTGATGATAACTTTAATGAAGCTGCGGCCACAGAGGCACTTTATTTTCAAA
Organism: Akabosia matsudoensis; assembly: GCA_019593645.1. NCBI lineage: Eukaryota > Metazoa > Arthropoda > Collembola > Entomobryomorpha > Paronellidae > Akabosia > Akabosia matsudoensis. The sequence goes on from VICI01001565.1 coordinate 880, forward strand.
TTAATGTGCAATGGAATGTGATCTTATAGCAAGCTCAAAAATAATTATTTTTGAACTAACTAGTAAACAAGTGGAGACGCAAAGCTACTTTGTGACCACACAAAAAAGGGAACCAACCACGGTGATCAGAACTGGTGAGGGAAAAAGGGAAATTAATTGGATTGGGTTGGCTTGTTGTATGTGTACCTGTACTTCTCTCGATGTTTGCTTTGCTCAAAAAAGGTGTCTTAAAGTTCATTATTAAAATGCTTGGAAAAGTCAACCATCTCAAGAACCTTTTCAGGGAAACTGTCTGAGGTTAAGTCGAGAACGATATTGGTTCTCTGAGTCTGGGAGAAAAAAACTGTTCGTTTCTCATCGCTGGACTTGCCCTGTTTCCTCATCTAATTCAAATCAAAGATGATTGACAGCCAGCAAGTGCATCGGTTTAAGAACAAGGTTGAAGAATTTTGATCTTTTTTGGCTATTATAAAACTATGTCTAATACCCAGAAGGATGTTTAATAATAACTGGACTCCTTATGATGAGTATATTTTTTTCGATTAAAGTGATGTACCTGGATCTTTTGGGAAACATAAAAATGGTGCAAATGAATGGACGTTTGATAAGATATGAGCCCTTGTATTCAGCACCTGTCAAATATTCTCCTCCTCCATGTTACTGTCACCAGTTTCCTTGTATTTTTGAAGAAGGATGGAACCAGTCGGGGTGGTATGGCAAGACGGGCCTATGAAATAACAAGCATTAAACTTATTTGGCATATATAGACTAACTACTTGTATGATAATCATTATTTTAAAGCGTGTGTTCACATCACCACGATTGCAGAAGACCGTGCAGAACACGGAGGAGAAGTAATTGAATGTATCTGGAGTCACTTTGCAAGAACAATTTACACGAACACTTTGAATTCATATTAATAAAAGACTTTAATATCATCACATTAAGATACATGATAAGTCAACAAAATGGGAACAAGTCAGACATACAATGGATCTAACTCTGACCATGCAAGCTCGCATTTCCCTTCGTCTATTAGTAATTCCATTATCCAAATATACCAATTAAGATTAAGGCGAGTCGAGGATGTTTTACCGATGTATAATCGATTGAAACACAAGACGATATATTACTGTCAGGGATAGGTATTGGGTTAGATTTCCAAAAATTATTATTCATGATTTCTTTCAAGGAAATTCTAGCAGGATTCATTTTTTCCCTGAAAAACATCTTCCATGTATAAGCTTTAATTACCAGTCGAAGCCAACGTCACATGTTTTGATGCTCCTGTCCATATTTGCTCAATACTCCCACGTAAACTTGTAAACTTCACGCAAACTGATTTAATCATTTTTACCAATAATGACCAAAACGTCAGCCTTTTCAATCCGTTTGCTTGCATCTGAGGTTAATCATTCACCAATTACAAAGTTTGTTTACCTAATTATAAATGGATTTGCACGATAGTACTTAAGCGAATCGCACACTCCCCTTTCTCCTACACACTCATTATTACCACACATATAATCCTGGTGTTATTCGACTCATCTCATGACTTCCAATGACCTTTACAGATTATTTTTTTAAAGATGGTATTCTCTATAGAAGGATAAACCGTTTCTTGTTCTAAAGTTTGATTACATTTAAACTTCTCAGCTAACTAAAATGCATGCAAATAAGACCAGTGCAATTAGTTGGAGCGTAGAGCCTTCAAAGTAATTAATCAAGAGATTTTTCGACAGCTTTTATGCAAACAAATCATCCTATCCACCAAATATAGAAGCTACTACATGCTTGTACAAGCCCTTACCCCTATCAATGTACATGTCATGCTCACAATCCATCCCTGTCACCGTAATTTAATGCTCCAATGAGCTAACTACCACTTAAAGTGCAAATTATGCGCCTTGTTTATTACTGACTAGTGTGCAATACATCATATCATACGCATAGATTCACAGCCAAACTGAACGCATCTTCTCTTTCTCTCTCTCTGCGAAACTCTAATCCGCTATCACTTTTCTGCTACAGGCTAGTCAAACTTGTATAAAACCTAAGGTTTTGCTCCCTAAAGTGCAGTCTACAAAACATGTTACGCAAATCCAACCAACATAATATTTATTTTGTGTGAAAAAGAGGCTTGCGAAACCTTGGGAAGCTTGTTTAAAATGTCGTGTATCATTAATCCTCTGGACTTCTTTCCTGCAAAAGTTGTAACTGTTTTCCCACTTGCAAATACGCTTATTACAGCATGAATAAATTTTAGAGACGTTATTAACAGTTTAGCCGAAAAACACTCTTCAAACTATTTTGGCAACACTTCCTATACATTAAGGATAAGAAGTGCAAAGGAACGTGTTTATGTGGAACTATTTTTTGCCATCATCATAATCCTATCATCGCTCATCACTTATAAAAGCAACATTATCGCATCGATACTACATTGGGTAACTCAGCAGGTAAGACTGCTTTGAATGAGTGTCACGGAAGAAAGATTTCAGTGAAGATAGCACGTGAAAACAAACATGACATGCGACAAGGGAAAGAGTTCAGTATGCAGACATGGCGTGATTTTGCATGGTTTATCGTCCAACCTGGATCACTTCTTTTCACCCGCTTCTTTAAAATGGCAGATGGCAAGAATCTATAATAGCAAGCCGACAAGATCGATAAAAAATGCTTGGCGATGTTATAAGCGGAAATTTTTTAAACCTTTCCGTTTCCTCAACTTGTAGGAAAAATCGCATTGAATTATGATTTTTCTCTTTTAAGCCCCACTGTAGCGATTGTCGGTGAAAAGTGGAAGGAAACTGAAACTCAGTCACTTGTCAAACCCAAACATCCGTTGTGGCATGCAATATAAAAGTAGGTATAGAGGTGTGTAGTTGGGTTACTAAACATATTTTTAGCATTCATTTGTACATGACAGGCAAGGGATCGACGCAGTTAAGTAGAACAAATGACAGTGTGCTACTGGCATATACTGCTACTCGCATGCTCAGTTTGTTTTTCTGAGCTCATCATAATCTCATCAGTATTATCATCACATCACCATCTGCCAACCATAGTTCACTCACGAAAAACAAGGGAGGAGATACATATTCAACAAAAACAGGAAAAAGAAGATGACACAGAAAAGGACGGGGCAGCAGGTGACATCCTGACATTGATCTTTTGCATATTGCTCATCGATAACCCACGGAGTAAGTCAATACGACAAAAACAATTGCATACAGCATAAACAATAGAAAATCATTACAGCAAGAAGCAGGAACACATCAAATCCTATTTAAAGGACTCATGGAACTAAAAAGCGTCAGTATTCGTTGAATTTAGTGTTTCGTAACCTTTTCAGTTATTATTAGTATGTTGTGTAGCTGTCCCACAGAAGAGGTGTTTACAAAAACCCGATTCAATTCTGCCGTGGCGTTAACCGTGGTAATATGTATTTCCCGGGGAAAAAATGACGATACAATTGCCATACATATTTTAGCGGATTTGGAATCGTTGGAGCTGCTAGTGATCGTTACACTCATCGTCTGCAACGAAGTCGTAACTATGTATAACACATAGACGAACCCATTCCACGTAACCTCATCGTTATAACTTTATAACTCTTACTTTCTCTACGCTGTCGCATCTTGATTCCCTTTTTTCCCACATTGCGCCTAGGTATACCTCTTTGATAGTCAACTTTAACACTAACGCAATAAGTTGACTTTTACAAAGGCAGCATTTCCATCCCACACACACTCACACCAATATTGCATCTTTTTCATGAATGTCATTTTATGAATTATTGATGGAATACAAAATAGATTGTTGTGCTGCTCATACCTAGTGCCTAAACATGCATTTTGCCTGCACTAACAACGCACGGTGTGATACGATCCTTAACAAATTGTCTTCGTCTGCTTGCCTACTAATCTTCACCATGAAGGGAACAAAATATGGAAATTCTAAATTTTCTTTCGTGTTAGCTATTCCTCTTGAAGTAGGCATAAGGGCTTATGAATCCCGACATACATATTTATAAATAAATTTACCAAACTTTTTCTGCTCGAAGTTGTGATGTAGACAAAGTACTTTGAAGTGTGAGTGCTGGAGGAAGATTATAGGATAAAATTCGTCAGAATTGCAATTGCAGTTGGATGTTTAACGTAGCTTTTTATATTCATATTTTGCACTCACTCTTTGTTTAAGTACATTTGGAAAGGAGCAAATTTATTTTCCATGTCACTAAAAAATTACCCCTTCTTCCGTTCTAGAAAGAAAAGAGGAAAAAGTTTTCGGGTATGACCAAAAGGAAGGAAAAAAGTTTTCCAAGAAGTTTTAATTTTAACCAAACCAAATACATCTTGGCGAGAGAATTGGACTGTTTAGGTTATATAAATGATTGTGTTTACAGCTTGAAAAATGCGTGTACAGTAGTTTTTGTCAGCGATTCCGAAAGATTTAGAGTTTCCGCTGAACGAACTTTTTTAGCCGGCTCGACTGGAGAACATTGGTGAAAGTTGGAGAAGAACAGGGGTCAAATAACTTATTAAAGGCAACCTAGCCAAATGTTTTCAATTTTTAAGCTGAACGTGTTGTTTTAATTAGGAGCAATAATCAGCGCCAAATGTTTTAGGATATTTGTTAAAAAGGTTGTCTGTTTCATTTGGGCAGATGCAATAATATGGATTTTTGAATGCCATTTATGTAATCCATAAATTTTTGAGAATTCCTAACCATATGGTAATAAACACTTAATACAAGACACGGCTTGTTTGTAGTTGAAGCATTTATGCACGCTCAGTTTTAGGCCATACATCATCACCACAAAAGTTTACTGTGAACTTTGTTTGGAGAGCGTGATTTTTAGGCTTCCCTACATTCTTCAATTGCTAGGTTTGTATTTATCATCACCACAATCATTTGCTGTGTGAAAACAAGAGTTCATCTTTCCTGAGAATGCGAGGCTAAACTAAAGTTTCTCAAATGTGCATTCCAAAGTATTTCAGGTGCACAAGAACATATTTCTTACATCAACATGGTCTAGCACGCACCCAAATTTGTCTCTCGAATCCCGTGACACGGAGAAATCTGAAAAATTTGGAGAACCTTATAACCAAAGGCATGCATTGTGAGCTAACTGCAAAACAAATCGAAGCGTATAATTCTCAGGGATTGATTTGAATAGAAGAAAATGCAGTATCTAATAGTAATATCTTCGGGGTTTAAAGATAGTAATTATTCATGGCAATACTGGCAATATGCATAATGTTTCTCAAGAGAAAACAGAGGATAACAGTTTGAAGCTCTTTGCGTTAAAGATTATACTATTCTGGTGGATCTTCTGATATGCATGTTTTCATAATTCACACAGAGATTTTAGCACAAGGTAAAGTGTGAAGTAATAATCCAGGTAAAATGCCAACAGTTGGTAGTACTGCTGCCGGAACCACTACATCAAGTACTGGAGGGACCTTTCCAACTGAGCTTACCAGGGCTGGGGATCCAGGCAAGCCAAGAAATGTATTAAATATTGATGCCCTTGGTGGGGATGCACCCTCAGGTCGAACCAACACAGAGTTGCAGAAATATGTAGTCAACAAAATTGAAATTCTCAAGAGGTCCCAGTTCAACATTAAAAAGCTTACACAGCTTTGCTCATTCATCCCAGATGCCATCCTACTCGACGAAGTGAACAGAAAAATCCCTTACAATACTTCATTTCAAGCAGTAGTGTTAATGGCTGACATAAGTGGATTCACAGCATTAACCGAGGTATCAAAATGTATATTTTAGCAATCGTTTTTTTTTCATCATCCACTACTCATTTCCTTTCAGGCGTATAGTCTTCGAGGAAAAGGTGGAACTGACCAGCTCACTAAGACACTGGCGGGCTATATTGGTCCGTTAGCGGAATGCATTTTGCAAGCAGATGGCGACATCGTTAAATACGCCGGTGATGCTTTCTTGGCTTATTGGAAATCCAATGATACCGATTTCCCTGAAGAGTATTGTTCCTCTTATATATTTAACATACTTGATGCACAAGCATTAACCTCGGATTCTTAAAAGTATGCAAAAACTTTTCTCATTTGCAGTATTCAAAGAGTTGTCGAATGTGCACTCTATATCCAAGAAAAATATGGGTCCCACCTCTGCAAAGAAGTCGACATCACTATTAAAGTTAAGATTGGAATCGGGGCAGGGACAGTATACTTTTCCGGTATTGGAACGGAATCGTATCAGCACTATGTATGTTTTGGGCACGGTGTGAGAGCGGCGTCGGACGCTGAAAAGCATTGTGTCTCGGGGGATATAGTGTTAAGCCCGGCTGCCTGGGCATACTGTACCCCATCCAACTTTAAGTATGGTCTGAAGGAATCTCCCTTCGTACATATATTCGAAATTGTTACCTTACTGAATCCGGAAAAGCGAGGTCGGCCAACAAAGCAGCAGCAATGGAAGAGTGGAAAACGGTCTGAATTTATACAATCAATACCACAGGAGAATAATGACCAAGAGAGAACTCGTCCCCAGATAGCAGTTGCTGTTGAGAAAAAACCGGAAGCTTTGATGAGACCGTTTGTAATTCCGCCCATTTTGAAGAAACTGGATGACGATATTCCAGTAGAATATTTGAACGAGTCTCGGGTTGTTTCCATTTGTTTTATTCATATTAAAACTGACGATCAAATTGACGTAGACTTTCCGAGCATGTCGACAGTAGTGCAAAAGGCTTTTGTCAAGATTTACGTCAACGTGACCAAATTCCAAGGCGCCTTGTCAAAAGTGATTATGTTTGATAAGGGATTAACCTATCTGGTTGTGTTTGGCTTGCCAGGCTATATAAATGAAAATGGGAGCGCTCATGCTCTGAAATTTTCATATAGGACACGACTAGCTTTAAAAACGATAAAATTTGTAACTGACGTATCCATCGGAGTAACAACTGGGTCATGCTACTGTGGAGTCATTGGTCATCCGAGACGACAAGAGTATACCGTTATAGGACGAAAAGTTAACAAGGCTGCTCGTCTAATGGTATATTACCCTGGACGCCTAACGTGTGATCAGGATACCCACTACTTTTCCAAGCTTCCAAGTGACAACTTTAAACTTATGGAAGCTAAAGAGCTGAAAGGGATCAAGGATGTGGGCCACATATATGAATTTGCAAATGTGGACGCAAGTGACGACAACAATATTCCTTTCTTCCAATTTCCCCTTTTGGGGAGAGAAGCTGAGTTGGCATATTTTAAATCGGCTTTGACTAGGACACGAAAAGATCTTGAAAATTCGGCCGCAACACACACAATGGTCGGTAACATGCTCCACCGTACTTTGGGAATGGGTCATCAGGACGCACAAACCCAGAAAGGAATTTGGATGATCATTTTTGAAGGTGATAGTGGAGTTGGTAAAAGTAGGCTGCTGGCAGGGTGCATTTCTGAAGCAGAGCAAATGAACGTTCGCACTTTCACTGTCGGAATGTCTTTAGCCACAGCATCACAACAGTTTTTTGGTCTCTCTTGGCTCGTAATCGATGCTTTGGGGATGCTTGACTTAAGAACTGTCCAAGAACGGGAAGAGTATTTGAGAAAACGCGTAAGCGATCCAGAGCTGACATCAGATTTGTGCCTGATCAATGACATTTTGCACACCAAGTTTCCGATAACCCAAAAGTACAACTCATTGGATGTAAATGCGGGAAATATGTGTAAACATAAATTTTAAATACTGATGTAAAAATTACAAAATATTAAGTATTATAATTGTACAGCGCCTTACTTTTAGACGGACAACATGTTCTGCATACCCTACTAAAAGCTACTTATCCCAATGACTTAATTCTCTTTGTAATTGACGATTCCCATCATCTTGACTTTCACTCATGGGAGTATTTAGTCCACCTTTCCAAGTTTCCCAATGTATTCACCCTAGCCTCTCTCCGAAGAAGCAACGCAGGATCTCCTAAATTACCTGATACCGTGAACAAACAAATCTACCATAATAAGCACATAAAGATTATCAGAATGAATGGACTAGACCAACAGTATCTTTTACCATTGTGTAAGTACTTTTTTTTACACAATCTTAATGTGAGATACATAATTGTCAACTTATCTTTATCTTGTACTTGACCAGCTTGCCAAATAATGCAATGTAAAGCAATACCTGCAGATTTGGAGAAAATGATAACGCAAAAAAGCAATGGTGTACCAGCCTGGATAAGTCAAGTGTTGAATGAGCTTCTGCGTGTAGGAACAATTCGTATGCAATCTGACTCGGTGCGAAGCAAACAGGCTCTGGTTCATTCTGATAAGCAGTTCTTAGCGAAAATTAAAAAGCAACAGAAGAAACCATTCCAGCGATTTGCGCAAGATGACGAAGATACTTTATCCGTCACGTCTCGCCTCCTTCATGTCACTGAGTCAACGCAGGAAGAAGTCAATCCCCTAGATAGAGTACTAGTTATCAAATCTGACATTGATATAAGTAAAGTTAAAGGTATGGCTTTTTTATTATTCCACTACGGTACATGGGGAATATTTGATTCTATACAATTCAGTGGCTTACAGTGTCTGGAACATTGAAAGAAATTGTATTGGACATGATGGATGAGCTGGCTCCTGCGGAACAAATTATTTTGAAAGCTGCAACAGTTTTGGGAGTCCGATTTAGCAGACAAATGCTCACACGTTTGTTACCTCAGTACGAAAAATCCGCGAGTAAATACGACATGGGATTTGTACGACTAATGGAATCGAAGTACTTTTGCTGTGCATCTGCAACTGCCAAACAAAAGGACAAAGGAACTGCAATAGGGTCAAAGCCCGTATGCTACTGCAAACCTGATGAGCACAGGGGTCTAGATGGAGAGAGTGCAACGGGTTATCGTACATTATCCAAAGATCCTGACTATTATAACTGTCGGTTTTTAGAATTCGTGAAGGAAAATATGGTCGATGTGGTTTATGAAGTGCTAACGGAAGATCAACGCCAAGAGTTTCACCTGAAAGCAGCGAAGTACTTTGATTCAAGTATAATCCGTTGTGAAAGTTGCGGAGGAGAAAACAGAAGTTATCTGTTTGGATTTTCCAAGAAAGGTAGCGATTACGGAGTCGATGCAGAGGACGCATTGAGATTAGCCAGCCTGTCCAAGCGAATGTCTTTTCAACAGGGACGAACTGAAGTTCGTCGAGTCTCTGACTCAGCTTATGTCCAAGGTGACAGGACTATAAGGTCATTGGCCACACAGTTACAAGGTTTGAAGAAAACGTATGAGACGAATGGCACTCGGATTGGGAGTGTTGAGTTGGACCTTTTGCAAAATTTGCTTGAATTTGATCATGAAAAGAAGCGGAACGAGTCGTGTGGCTGTTTCGGCTCTAAAAAGAGAAAGGAAGTTGAGGATGACCAAAGCATTGAGGAAGAATCGGATGCACAAATTAATCCAAGTACCACGGATGTTAATGGCGTTGCTGAAAATCCATACCAAGAATCTAAAATGGGAATTCAAGAAAGTGTTTACCTTCAGCAAGGAAAATCAATGGATGATCAGAGTGCATACGTAGGTCGTACTACAGAAAGACAGTCGAATGTCATGGTTGACTTGAGAACGTGTCAATGTGCCTTGCTCCAAGCTAAGATTTGTGTAGAAATGGTTTATCACTATCGGGAAGCAAAAAAGTATGGTAGATGTTTTCAAAACCTGATGGATGCTGCAGAATCGGACGTCACTGTGGGAAATGGGAGTCAGGCTTTAGTTCACATTGAAGATGCCATCGGTCTTTTGGGGCACATTAAATCTGGAGAGTTGCCATCACCTGATAAAGATGATCAAGACGATATGATGATTGACGAAAAAGAGGCAGAAGCTACAATTGAGTTTCTCAGTGGCCTTGCATATTTTGAGATAGGCATTTACACCAAAGCAAGGGAATACTTTATCAAAGCTTTAGATAGGCTAGGATTGCAGCAGCGTTATGACGAGAAAAAAATTTGTCGAAATCTTGCAGTGTTCCGGGCAAAATGCAGGCTATGCCGGGTGAGACACTGTTGCTGTTGCGGAGCACCGGTTCGCAACAAAGCAAAATCCAATAATGCTGACGATCAGGAAGATGAAGCATGGAGGAAGAGGATCCGCATATTGTCATATCTTCATAGCTTATTCAAATCGGAGAAGAAAATGGAAATGGCTTTGCTTGTCACACTCTGGCAAGTAATCACAGCAGAGCAGTATGGACATGTAATTCGGGATGTTATTCCTGCCTACACAAATATGATGGACTGCTACACTGCTCTAAGCCAACACAAGAATGCAATTCATTACGAAAGGTTAGCTCTTAAATTGATAAAACGTCAAATCGGGAGGGATGAGCATATACAGCCAATAGATCTAATAACTGGAGCCAACTTGTTTCTGAATACTTCTAATGCTCGATTATGTCGAGGAGAAATTGACTCTTCTGCTAAGGCAGCTTACATGTCTTTACACATATCACAACTTATTCACGACAATGCTTTGATTGTCCGAGTATTGCCGTTGTTGTGTCATTCACTTCTTCTCTCCCTGAGGATTTCTGAATTGGCGGAGGCATTACAGAAGCTCTGGTTTTTAGCGGAGGAAGCTGATGATTGTAAGCTCAATGATTAAATATGCACTAACAATACAGGGTTAATGCTCATGTCTTGTGTTTTAAAAACCTTCTTTTAGGGGTTGGAGTTTGCAGCTATTATTCAATTTGTTTAGATCTACTGCTAAACACGGCGTATCCCTTGGAACAATTTGGTGTTTGCGAAAATTTCGTATCAAATAGCGACTGGAAAATGGACAACTCTCTATTTCGGGACTTTGAAAGCAAGTTCAGCATGGAATCTAGCATGGCTCTGTGGTTTGCACGTTATTCGAGATGGGAGCAAGCTCAAAAATGGCTGGCAGAAGCGGAGAGTCACAAACCAAAGCACTTCAGTTTTGTTGTTGTAAACTCAGAGTTGAAACTGCTCGAGTGTCAACTTATCATTGTTAATCACTATCTAGATAGCAAACGATACCAACACTTCGCTAAAGCACGCAGTGCGGCGAAAGAGTTGATGAGAACGTTATCTAAGGGTACTCAGATTATCCCCGTTCTAAAGCCAAGATTCAGTCATTTGATGGCATACTATTTTCGTATTCGGTCGAGGAATGTGGAAGCTGAAAAACACTTGAAAAAGGCGGAAAAACTGGCAACAGCGATGGGTAACAGTATGGAGCTCGAATGGATAACCCACAGTCGGACAGTTTGGAATGATATGGCTATTCCGACTATTAAATATTTTTGGTTGGAGCACACAGAAACCCATACTCTGGATTGGCACGCTTCCGGCAAAATTCCTTGGGCAAATATAATGTACTCATTACCTCTACCTGCTTGGAAATAATAAGACGTTTTATGTACACTTACGGAGGAAAATTACTACTATCTATAATTCCTAGGATTTTGGTTACATTTGTATATTCCTTTCATTCCTTTCCATCCGTATTTGTTATCTATAGCTTAAGGGAGTGCCCTGCTACTGATCGGAAAAGGCTGATTAAAACAAATAACCACATAAGGAAAGTAATGTGGAGTACTTTTCTTTGAAAAATTCCTACTTTCATTTTTAAGGTTGCCTACATTGTACTGCACTTCATATTTGTTCGAAAATTGCTCATAACACTCATTTTCTCCAATTCTGATGCATTCGTTCTTTTGATGATGCTCACGGAGTGCTTAATGGAGGAGTCATGTTGACGAGGACAAAATGAGCTTTTTTTCATCGTTTGCTCCTTCCACCTGTAGTGAATGTTATTCTTTCTTCATCGAATATTTTCATTTCGGGCCTGCTGGCAAATAAATGATTACATAACAGGTGAAAACTCCATTATTTAACGCAAACTTTTAATTTGTTCGTAAGATTCCTCCCACTTTTGTTCACAGATTCAAGTGCACCTATCAATTTCACTACTCCAAAACTCAAGTAAATAAACAGAATCAGCGTTTGATTACGCATTGTAAACCGACTACATAAACGAAACATGATTATTTTAATCGAAACACGAAAGCATAGGTTATCTCAAATACCCATGTCGGAGTCAACGATAAAAGAACCCTCCGCGAATGTGCAAATTTGATTTTCATTACGATAAGCTCTTTACACGATGGATGAGGAACAGTGTGCCGTTTTTACTGCGACACGCTCAGTAAGACAGACCCAGTGCCTTTTTTTCATTGAGCTGCTTTTCAATCTAACCTGTTTCTATACTGCTTTCATCCAATTTTAATTTATTGTTATTTGAATACGCAGACTTCAATCCTTCATCCGTTTCTTCCAGCATCTTGCACTGGGAAGAATTGCATCACGCTTTCCTTTTCTCATAAAAATTCACAAACAATAGCTTCAATAGAGGCAAGTCAACATCGTGGACAAGCACATCACATATTTCCTCGAAAACCGACAAGTAGCAAAATACGTAAGAAAAAAGGATTGCATTCCTTGTTTGCTTCTTTTAGTTCTTCCCTTTCAGCTGTATCGTTTTTTCCATGATTGTTTTTGCCGACAACGAAAGAGTCAAATAAATACTAGTGCAATAAATAAAGTATCAGCGAAAAAAAAAACTGGTTCCTATCGTCATAAAAAAATACTGCCTTTGCTCCAACCGGCTATATATTACGCTTTGTATAATAATAAAACTCAGCCAAGCAATAAACTATACATCTTTAAAGCAAAATGCTTACTATCCTTGAGTAAAGTACGTATATATAAACACACTTGAATTGTTATTGTCTTATAATCATCCTCTTTAGTTTCATCATAAAGGTAAAGTAGACACGAGAAAGAGAAGAATCGTCCAACTGTTGAGTTTCTTTACTGAACTGAAAACCACTCCATATATTTTCTCGTGTGCGTTTGTTTAACCATCAAAATAAATGTTGAGTAATTGGGTTCGCTCCTTCTATCTCTAGAATCTAACTATAACATAATAATTGTATTGTAATCGGAGGCTTTAGTTTACACAGAGTAATATGGACAGTCCACCAAAAGCTGGTGGAGAAATAGAGAAAGAGCGAAAAAGCTCAAGGAAAAAAAAGTCAGCCTATTAGTCTCATTAGCCGTCTGTGAAGGCGAGAGATACAAGGGGCAAGCTCACCATTTTGTTTTATTTACAGAGCGGTTACTATCATCATTATCATTCTTATCATCACAAAGCTGTGGCAGCGAAACAAGAAAATAGACACATAACATCAACGACTTTGCGACTTCTTTGGATTCTCACCCTTTAATACTCAAGTTACTTGCAACACCCATTACTTTGCTCCCAACTTCCCACTTTTTTCCTCTCCAAGTTTACTCGAGAAAATGTACACAAACTCTGTGTATACATGACATGAAAGACACATTTTTTTGGCAGAGCGTGCAGGTAGTATTTTCGCCTAACATTCCAATGGATTAGGCATGCAAAAAGGGAAAGAAGTAGAGAATATGCGCTTAAGCACAACTACTGTTATGTAAATATTAACAATTGCGCTTAAGGAGGAATGTTTGCATCCGCTTTTATGCAAGAAAATACAATAGCAGTAATTACACGTATTCAAATCTGTGATAGAGACTCCCTCATTGGTTCTGCACGGAAAGCTAGGACATGGGAATCAAAAAACCGAGATTTCGCAAGCCAAAAAATTCTACTTGGAATTTTTAAACTTATTTCTAATTAGTTTAACTCATTGTCATTACTATTACTAACAAATAAAAGTTATTTGTGGGCGCTTTTGTCGAAATCTGTAGGATGCAAAATAATGATTGACTGATTTTTCCCAATGTCTTGTGACTGTTCAATATACAATATAAACCTTTTTAACGGGATCGTGCGTGCTGTTCAAGGTTCCACTATGATGTTATTGGCCTTAATTTTTTCTGTTACTAAATATCCGTCAAAGCAATAAGTTACTAATGGAGAAAATCGATCGTTAAAGATCAGTTTACCAAGGTTGTAGACCGATAATAAAGTACAACTGTCACAGATTTCGTAACTTTACGTGATTAGATTGTAAATGAAATTATTAGGGTAATAATGTAGAAGTTATTGGAAACCGCGCTCTCTCCTTTGATTCACACAGTTCATGGGACATGCATTCCTTCATACTTTAAGTTTAAGTGTTGACTTAGTATGGAGAGTCAAGTTAAATGAGAACTTGTATGGCTGCCAAGAATATTGTTATGGGAGGAGGGGAGACACGAAGCTCATGAAAATGTTAAAGCAGAAATATAATCGATGCGATGTGATACCTATCAAAACCGATAATATGTATGTGTGTCCTCGTTTTTTAAGTCGACTTAATGCCGCAAAATATGAGATTCCCTATCTCTTAACTTCTTTATTGGTGCCAAGATTTTAGCAGAAAAAAATCGAAATCCTCCAAACTTGTTATGCACGACTTCCTTTTAGATGAAGATGGTTGTTTGGTGTAAAGTGCCGCAATAATAACGGTACAGCGTAGCAGTTATCATTCCAGGACAAAATATACAACGGCAAAGATTCGATAAAACTTGCTCCTTTCTTGAGCTTGGAGTATTCTCTTTTCCCATTTATTTCTGCACTCGATTACGTTATAATATACAACGGTAATATAATTACTTGAAGAAAAACAACTCCGAAATGAGTTTACGAACAAATTCGCTTGCCAAGATGCAATTTCCGCGCATAATTTTTTGTCATTAAAAAGGCATTGTAGAGAGCTTTCATTGAATTGTAGCCTCGGTCTTTATCGCATGAAAAACAGCAAAAAGTTTGTTTGCATATAACTACTTCGAAAACATTCAATGCCTAGTGCATAAAAGAGGAAGGAAATATTCGTAATTCTATTAAAGTTATGCTGTCACCATCAGTTGTTTATGGGCGGAATCATTGCTTTCGATTTTTTTGAGAGCAGTGATCATTACAAGTAAAGGCTTTTCTCGCGTTTATGTTTATTTATTAGGCGGTAAAGTTACATTTTCATTTGCCTCGTTACAGTTCACACGTCATTCCAGTAAGTTTTAGTGACTATTTGAAATATCAGAGATGCTTGTAGCAATCATGATGCATGTAGTATGTTATAATGAATTACACGGAATGCACTCGTGCATAAAGTTGTTAATATAATGATGTAAAAGTGAAATCTGAAATTAGAGCTCAACAGATTGCTGATCGACGAAAATAAAAACACCCACGCGAAATTAACACGAGAAGGTTAAAAAAGTTTTATGACTGGAGGTTCCATTCATAGAAAGCTCATTCTGTGCGTTGCAAGAGTATTATTGTTTCTAGCTTGAATTCAATGCATAGTTGTTCTCTTGTTCCTAAAGGGCTGGAAATTTGTATTTTGTTTTGTGGTTTATAAGCTTCTTCAACACAATCGAGTCATTTCTTTTAGAATATGTTTCAAATCATTGTAAAGTTTGTGTTCAACATTTTGACAAACTTTTGAGTCCATTGAAATAACGCTATGTTTATGTCCATATATTTGTGATATCCTTGAACTAGAGAGGTTCACAAAGATATTTTACTAATGACTTGTATGTTCACTCGCAGAAAAATTTAAATCCCAGAAATTGCTCGTGTACACCCTTGCTAGCGTCTATTAGAAAAGAAAATTGTAAAAAATAGATTTATTGAAATCGATACTCATTACTAAACTCTAGATCAAGCCTCAGAAACACTTGAAAGTTAAATTTTCAACAAGCAAAAACATTATCGACACTTTATAAGGCAACCAGTTTTTTTCTATAAAAATGATACTTGCAGACTGGCATACTTAAGCCCTCTCTATCTAACAGGCATGTTCAATTCTGTCAGTTCAATCAGAAAGATCCACTTCTCTTTTACACGATTTTATTTAAATTTACACCCGGAGTATGTACACTTTTTTTGTGTTCCACACTTAAACCCATTTACTAGGATGGATCAAAAGATCAAGACAGAAACGAAAGATTTTTTTATTGCGTTGCCTTTTGGATCATGGGATTTTAATGGGAACATGTGTATAGATAATGATACAAGAGTCATTGTCAGTTACGCCGTACATTTTCAACTTTTCTCCTTCAATAAAAACAGACGCCAGAATAGAATGCTTAATGCCACAAAAATAAAACTTTTTCCAACTAGTCCGACTTAACATTGATACTTATTAAACTAGCACTTCAAGAAGATTTTGAGAATACACGATGAACAATGTTTCTGTATTTTTTACTTGTTTTTATTCTCTTGATCAATGGAAATTGAACAGACAGGGAGGAAGAAAGGATTAAATTTTTTACACTTTATTGCTGGCCCATTAGTTTTCATCAAACTTCCACTCGTTGGCTTGAATAGCCGATGGATTGACCAGCGAACTATTCAAGGAAACACAGGAGCGACAAGAAAGTATACAAAATAGGAACCTATACGAATACTTTACACAAAGACTAATAAAAGTCGGATTAAAATGTACTTTTTTCTCACCTGAACTGACGGAACTGGTTGCTTCTCGATATTATTCATGGCACATTTAATCTCCACATGCTCACGAATAAAAGAGGTGACTGCTCACGGTCAACAGTTACGATAAGCAAAGTAGGCTTAGTTTCAAAAACATTCGATTTTATTGAGCCTTCCACAGAATACTAATTAGACTATTCAACTCTATTAAGAGTTGAAAACTAAGATCAAGAATACAAATAAGCATTACACGATAAGAAAACGTTTTCGAAGATAACTACTTTTAGAAATCATTTAAGAGGAAGTAACATGCTTACATTTACATTGTCGATTATAATGATTTGATAATGCAACATGATAGTTTCAGACTGTCTTGGTGCAATAGTATCTTTCGAACCCGCCATTCATTTCAAGCTATAAAAATAATTTGAATTTTACTATCTATTATCCTTCACATTTTTTAAAAAAATGCTAAAGGAATGAAAAGCTCCAGGTATGTATGGACAGAACAGTTTTTCATTATCGACATGTGAAAACCTTGAATTAATCAAATTTCTGACAGTAAATTGTTATACTCAGCACAACTCATCCTTAGACAAGTACGCTTGAAAATGCAGTAAGCATAGATCCCTTTTTAGCATTTGCATCCTGTGTCGCAACCAATTTGTTTACCCCAGTGTGACATTTTTTTTGTTCTCTTGAATTAGTTTTAAACCTACCGTCTTTTGAGGCTTGTTGAAGTACACAAATGGAAGAAAAATAAAAGGACCCGATTTAAAAAACTCCTCTTTTCGTCTCTTATCCGTAGGGTGTCACCCAGCTGTCTCCCATCTTAAATTAGTGAAGCCCCATGAGACAAGAAGAGGACAAAGTAACAACTGAAATCTGGAGGACAAGATACAATAAATTAACCGCCTGGATGGTATACCTGGAATAATATTTGGTACACGAAAGAAGACAATGATTATAATGACAGGGAAAGAGTACACTATTAGAATATGTTTTTATGTTTCTCTCTGTGACATTCCCCGTATAGGTGTGTTTTTATACAGCACGAACTTGTCTAGTACATATTTTTTCTTGCGTTGAAAGTAAATCAGTCCAAAGCACAGTTGGTTCCCCATTTGTATTATAAAACAAGCGACAAAGAAAATACAGAGAGCACGTACCCCATGTCCTGTCCACTACTATTTTTTTAGATGAAAAGGATCATCTTTTGCGTTCAAATAAGCTTGCTGTGATCATTTATAAGGAAAAGGTAAGTCACAAGAAATCTGTACCAAAAGGTTTGAAATCTTCGCGTCTTGAGTGTAAAAATGCACATGGCATGTATCCTTTCGTTGAAAACAGTTCATCTTGCCATAAAGGAAAAAACACCTTTATTACTCTTTTTTATGTTCATGTTCTTCATCTATCTATTAAACAAACCGGAGGGTTCCAAGGTGGAATGTTTTTACTGCTGACGAGCCCGTACAAAATGTTTTTACACAAAACCAAACGCTCTTCATTATCTATAGCACAAAACATTGTATGCTAGGTCGTTTTTAGAGCAAGTAGTAAGAAGGTATCACTTATAGATACTTGTTTTGTTTGGTATAGAAAGTAGCTAAGGACATAGACGACACATTGGGACATCTAGTTTTCGTTAATTCAGACAGGGCAAAATATTTACCTCAGTTTTTTTGTATTTTATAATAAACCTAAAACTGGCTGGAAGTACTGAATATGTATTATAATATTTCTTGGTTTTCAACCCGCGATCTAATATGTACTTCAAAACGGTTTCAATGTCAAGTTTATGGATTTATCTGGACGTGTTATGCTGTTTAAAGCACTGGACGATTAATAACTGAATCCTGCAACATGCTGTATGTGTGTACGGACACAGCACGACGAAAATGTTAACCTAATTTTTTTGTTGCATGAAGTTTTTCTCAAAATATATGTGGGCTACGGCGAAACGGTCTTTGAATAAAAATACCGTATGCATAGCTAAAAATAGATACGAACATATCGATGTCAGGTAAGTACAAAACAAAATATTTTGAAATGATATGCGTGATGCAGTCAAAACACAGTAGAAGAAGTTCCAAAACCATCATGCGATCGCAGCTAGAAGTAGCAAGAAACCGATTGCCGGTCTTGCATGATAAGATAGTTATCTTGATTTTGGATGGTTTGACAAGCGGCATCATCAAAAATCAAATCGATAGGCAAAGAATCACCCTGCCGTGTTGTTTATGAAAGATTGATGACTGGTATGTCAAGTCGGCCTGAGGAAATTCATTTGAAAGAAACACGAAATGAGATGATTAACTGAACAGTAGAAAAACCAACAAATATAATTAATAGTAAAGAAAAGTTAATTGCTCTTTATCCTTCCATTTTTAATGGAAACGGTTGAGGGAACAACGTTGATGAACTCATTCATCTCCTCGTCTTTCCGACTAAAAGTAATCGTAGTGATTTAGAGAAATGGCTAAATCGCGTAGACTATTTTAGTTCAACGAGACAGTTAATAAATTGAGGATATTATCGTCAAAAAATTTTCTCAGATTTTTGAGGTTTTCTTGTAGATGTGAGGTATAAGTTCATGCATTCACATTCAAATTTCCTTTATGATTGTTAGTTTTTCACTAGTTTTCATCATCTCGCGTTGAGTTGGTTAAAAATGACCTTTCTTCTCAACTTCCACACTTTTTCGCTCCCCTACTTACTTTCACATTCCCACATCATTTCTCTTCTGCCTTTTTTTTTGCTCTTACCAAGGTTTTTTACGAAGATGGAAATAGGAATAAAACTTTTAAAGCTGTTTTTTGTGGTGGAACGAGACAGATTACAAATGAAGTAATATGTCGCTTAAAACTAGTCGTTTCACTTGCTCCTTTCCACAGGATCAAGTTATCCAGTACGAATCTTTCTGACGGTCGAGATCATGGTCATATATTTATGTTACATATACCTTTGGAATCACAGTCAAGTAGAAGTTGTTGGTGAAAATAATAAATTTTGGAGATTGTAAAATATGAAGTATGCTGGAACACTAAATCTTGAATGGAATTTTATACAAAAATTCGTTGAAATGTGAAACCTCTAAGTTGTGGAATCTCAGAGAAATACCTTTGTCCACGTTGTATATCATCAACTTTTTTATAGGAATGTTTACACTCTAGCCTTAAAACAAACATAAAAAATTATACAAATTATCATGAATTTTTAAAAACACGGAAAGTGTACACCCTTTCTCTGAAGGTAGCACGCAGACTAATTTATAACTGTGCCGGATTCTACTGCCAAAAGGTAATGTAAGATTTTCCTTGACTAAGTTGTTTCATTTAGTGAGCCGTCAAAAATTGTGAGAAATAAGCAACAAAAGTATCAAAACTCTATAACGAAGGAAAAAGTAATAAGTTGAGCTATCACAAGACAAAAGGTAGAATAATCTTTGACACGAGCCATTTTTCACTAAAATGTGTTTCTGGAAAAGGAATTTGTGCTTAAGAAGATACCGTTATGTGATTAATTGGATCATTAAAAGACATGCAAATACAGGTTTTTTCGGGATTAAGAACTATATGTCAACAACAGGAAAGTATTAGCCTAGTACTGTCTTGAACATTTATAAGTATTATCCCACAAGTCAATAAGTTCATCTTTATGTACGATTTATTAAGAATGAAGTGGGTAGTTATTTGTTGGGAGCGTCACCTCCAGATGCAAAACACTTGTTTGAACATGAATTTATTTTTCTGCATTATTGTAACACGACAGATGGCCTAACGACAATCTCTCGGTGTAGATATGTCATGTAAAAATGAGGTTTTATGGATTTCTTATGAATGAATGCTCGAAACCTGCTCATCACCACACAAGAGTACGTGCATTTTATTCGGCCAGACGGCAAACGAAAGATGGCCAAGTTTGTACATATACTCTTTTGTTCCCATAAGCAATTTTTACAATGACAGTTATCATTGCAATTG
Source organism: Akabosia matsudoensis (assembly GCA_019593645.1). Classification (NCBI taxonomy): domain Eukaryota; kingdom Metazoa; phylum Arthropoda; class Collembola; order Entomobryomorpha; family Paronellidae; genus Akabosia; species Akabosia matsudoensis. Next base: position 21,337 of record VICI01001565.1, read on the forward strand.
TAGCAAGCATATCATTTAGGTTGGCAGTGTTAGTAAACAAGGGAGGTAAAAAAAATTTTTCCTCGAATCCAGAGCAACCGAATCTTGTGAGATTTACTGCCAGTGATAATGTACTAACTCCACAGCACATAAATTTTTAAAA
>VICI01001566.1:0-21471 GCA_019593645.1 Akabosia matsudoensis
GTTTAACTACATAACCGAGTCAATGGATATCTGGAGGCTTATTGTAGGGAAGGACGGAAAACCTCGTTACCAACACCATTCTCCCCACTTTGTTTATCTGCCAACGTCTTTTGTGCATACACCAGACTTTTTCGATTCCATTATCCCAGCCGACTGCATTATTCTTTTGTTCTTAGAGAGTCTACAACAACTAGGGTAAACATGCAGCAAACATTTTTCCTCTGTCTGTTCAAGTGTCATCTAAAATTCTTACGACAGCTATCATCATCGCCGCATTCGCAGTAGTTGGCATCACGTGGTGCCTTTAATACTCTCGTTTACATCAAGACCATGCATTTTCATATTTTTCAGAAGAAAAAAGGAGAACAAAATAGGACACTACGATAAAAATGCCCATACTGTGTCTGATGACATTATCGTTTTTATTCCTCTCCTAAAATATCCAGCTCCTATGCGACTACAGCATCTCTGCAAGAAACCTTTTTTGCCTCATCATCACCAAAGTAGCTTGAAACGTAGGTAAAAAATCCAATTCTTAGAAAATTTGTCTTCTTGTAAAAACAAACTTTTACTTATCTCGTCATATCATCACTGTCATCGTCATCTCAACAAAAGCAAACCAACAGAGTAAAAATTGTCACTATGGTGCAGTTGAATCAGCATAACTAGCGCATAATATACGACATAGTTCATGCATGGGTATGCATGAGAAGATATCAAACTGAATTATCTTCAAAGACAATCTCTATTCCTCGCTGTCTTTCATCTCTGAACTGCCCCACATCAGCAGCAAACTTTAACGTAACAACGTTATTTTAAGAATACATACATACACAGAAAACCAGGCGTCGATAGAGCCATGACAAAAGTCATGAAACTACAGTGGTAAAAGCGTATACCGAATACATTATAACTCCCCAGATGAGTATTACTTTCCATCGTTTTATTGCACAAGCGTGTAACCAAAAACAGTGCAAAGCAGGGGAAAGAAAGCCCGGGATACCTAGAGGAAACCCAACTTGAAAAGTGCAAGAATTACGTATGGAAATTCTCAATTTCACCTGAATGTCGTTTTTTGGTACAAAACGGTGTTTTTTACGATAGTAAGTATGGCCCAAGTTTATCCTCAATATTTTTCCCCACTTCTCTACTCAAGATTCGTCCTTGTCTGGGACACGATACCCTTGTGAAGAGGCGTACGGCGAAAGTTTTACGGGTGCATTTTTTTAGATCTGATTCTGGCCTTGCTCAATTCGTAACATTAGCCTTTTTGTCTTGTCTATCTGGCTTATTTTATTACCTTCCTTTTCCCCTTCTAAAACGACATTTTTCTTCTTCTCAAGAGATACAAAAATATCTGGCTGAAAAACGAGTTATTCTTGAACATTTTTTATTGTTTAGCTGGATAGTTGTCAACTGGAAAACAATTTTTTCCTTTTTTCTCAAATACTCCCCATTGTTACTTTCCCATAATACAGTGCATTATTATCGCCTTTTAGTTAATGTCTTCTGGTATCTCAAGTTACAAGTTGCTACATTGTCATCCTCTTTGGCTCTGCAGATACATGCTTCGTATCAGATATTTGATATCATATCTAAGGTTTTTTTCATCCAATCATACCAAATTGTATGTAACGTAACCAACAGCAACACATTTTTCTTAAGTGTGAAAAAATTAGACATTTGTCACGTCTCACTTGGTGTTTGCTTGCACACAGGTTTCCCCCTCTCATTCGCGCTCCTTATTTCAAGTGTCAATATAACATATCTCAATGACGTTTTTCTCATGTCGGTTGTGGCGTCTCGTATTCCTGGCAAGGAAGTAGAAAACGCCAACTAGACTATCATCATTACTTCTTTTCCTTGTTTGCTCTTTTCAAATATAAATATTATATGTTTGACGATATCACTCCCTCTTTCTCCACCCAGCTAATCTTAACAAGCTCCACTCGACAATACCAAATTCTTCTTCGCCCAACTTCTACTCTTGAAAGAAAATTATATGTTATATAAAAATAAAAGGAAAAGGGAAAGTGTGACAAGTTCCCCATAACTGCACACGTCCTGACTCTCGCAAGAAAGCTGCATTAGAGCTGTAAGGTTCTATGGTTTTGGAAAGATGTAAAATTTTTCATAATGTTCAAGAACGTGCTAGAATAAGAAGCAGTTTCTCTGAAATGTTATGGAAGCATTGTTAAGCAGGTAGAATGGTTTCCCTCGTATGAGCAAAAAGTGGTTCAATTCATGGCACGGCATAAATAACCACTACCTCCGTCATCATAATAATGGCATTAAAGCTAGGATTCTATGAATGTTCTGACATAAATACATACATTACTACGTAATACTGAATCAGAGTACAATGCATCCAATGATGATCCTAGTACGACGGCGCTTGTTGGAGTAGAGATTGAATGGAATGTAAATTCTTATTACCAGCAAAATTTTCAAGTGTGGTTTGTCTCGACACTTGCTAAATTGATAGTCATATATTGCAATTCACAAGTGAAGTGCATTGCTTATATGTTTTCCTGTTTATGAAAGAGAAAGTAGCTTTTATCGCGCTATGCACTCCACCTGATACTAGTGCAGTACCAAATGATAACAGCCACACAAAAGTTGGAAGAAATAATTGGATACCCGGCGATAGTTTGAGTATACAAAGCATCTACATTCAAAACGCTTTCGGTTATTTATCACAACCGAAACATTATCATGCAGACTCGATGCTCCATTTCATTAGCATTTTATGAACACAATTTATCCAACACAGAATCACTCATCACATTTAAGAAATTCCTGCCTATTTTTTCTAAGATGGTCATTTTTATGTTTGTTCCGTAGCAGGTTTCTTAGAACAATGCACAACGTAACCCGTCACAAAATCTTTTCATTTCTACCAGCCTTGTTAGTGCAGTTTTGATGTACCCACCTTATTGTGTGTTTTTGTTTGGGTATTGTTTACTGTGAAGGTTGTGTGCTTCAAAAGCAAATTCAACGTCTCCGGGGGTTGTTTCAATTCGCATTCCTTATTTTAATTCGCTTTCTTCTCGAGCATGATTCTGCTTTGTCTGGTTGCTGGGCTATGGCCCAACCTATTTTGTTATCCCATGCATATTTGATTTTGGCAATCTGCATACATTATTGCATCTCCTTATTTTACTCCACACATAAAATGTGAATAATTCTACCATCTGTCTACCCAACCAGTAAAAACTAAGTTTACAGACAGCCAATCTATTCTGGAATATGGATACTATATGTAGCGGGTAAGATCAGTTTCCACCATCATATTCTTTTAGGGATAGTATGAGGTCGACATACTTGTAGGGCCTATAGTTTGTATGATGATATTCACACTTACCAGATACAGAGTCGGTCCGGATGCGTACTTATAAAATTGTAAGAAATATCGACAAAAAAGAGCGAATTCTGAAAATTTAACTACATTGTGAGGCACACTTTTGCTATAGCTCCCGAGACCTACTCGACTTAACTTTCCTTTCATATTGTATGCCAATCTGCCATATAAATGCGTAGCAGCCCCGAACTTTCATTACAAGCACAAAAAACTACTTTGAAACTTCATCCCAAGAGTGCCTAGTGTAAACACAGTCTTGTATGAAGACATGCTTCATAGAACGTTCCGACAGTTTTTTTCTTTTCTTTTTTTTTGTAGCAATCGTGCCTATACATTTTCCTTTTTATTTATACACTGCCATATTTTTATCCGTGACGTTTGACATATTTGCATGAACTTCTCCGTCGGATGAATAGAAGGTGCTATATTTTCTTTATTTTCGTTTCATCATGACTTGAAGTCCGTATTCCATTCGGAAACCACATCCAAGAACTTTTTAAAGCGTATACGTACATAAAATATAGCTACCTATTTTGAAAGAGCTGTCACTAACTATTCGCTATTTTCTCGTGATGTTTCTTTTCAACTCGTCTGCACTTTCTCTCACTCTCCAAAATATTTTTCACTCTACATGCATGCTCCATGTCTGAGACTGACTGACTCTAACTAAAACACACAAATCTCCTTACATCACATCCGTTTTGAAGCGTAGTCAAGTGGAGAGCAAGGAGAAGAGAAAGCTTCCAGTTTTTAGTAGCCAGTACTTCCACAGGCACCAAGATCACAAACGAAAACACGCTCCTCAGTATTCCACTACTGCCCCAGATATAATTTATATACTCTAGAGTTTGATCTGAATCCTAAATCTTTTTTTCATTCTTGCCGTACGGTAAAGTACTCTAAGATTCTTGCTATTCTCTTCTCTTTCTTTCGTCTGGTACCGTTGTTACCGCTGTATCATCGTGACGGCATGATCGTGACGTAAAAATAAGTAGGTCTTGAGCATGCCATCACTGCCACCGCTACTCCTGCTGACGACGTAGAAAAGAGAAGAATTCTTTGAGAGAAAAAAAAAACAGGAAATAGAATGAGAAAGAAAGAATAAAATTGAAAAAAGGACAGTGTAAGCAACTCAGTGAAACTAGCAAGAGAAGCCCACAAATAGCAACATTTTTACTTTTATGTCAGTTATACGAGTACTGGACGCACTAGCTTTTCTCTTGGTTGTTGTAAAAAACACGGAAAAGAAGTGAAGAAGGGGAATCATTTTTCTTTACAAGAAATAATGTTGTCCCTCGTCAGTGAAAAGCCTCAGGCGGCATAAATTTCTCTTGTTTCGTAACATGGCAAAAACAGTCGCTGCGAAAAATGCTGGGAAACTGAGTAAATGTTATTTTATTCTTTACAATAGAATTTTTCCACCACAACGGCAGGGCATGTGACATTAGACTTTTCTCATTTTTTATAATAATGCAATGTATTTGGACGCAAGAGACTCACATTACATAACAACGTATATGTAAAGAATACGAAAAAGTAACTGTATCCCGACTAGTTCAAACTGACTTTTCCGAAAATTAAAGGGGGTCTAGGAAATAGAAACCTTTCGGCTGGAAGTCACTTCTATCGAGCTATTGTGCGAAGGGCAAGGCAAAGAAGTCGGAAAATAAGGAGCTCGATCACAGACAACAGTGTTGAAGATTTTTTGCATATCCACTTAAACATTTATAGTCTAAGTTGTCTTCCCACTTGATCTGCAATATGCTTCTGAACTATTCATGTGACATTAAGGCAGAATGCATTACAAATTCTAGAGCGAGAAAGGGAAGAAAATGCAAAAGAGAGAGAGAGAGACAGAGAAAGAAAAGAAGTGAAAAATATATTTGCAATTCAATGCGAAAAATTAGGGCTTCAACTGTATTTCCTTCGCCCACTTTTTCTTTCTCCCGACTACCTACTAACTTCTGCGAGAAGTTTGAGTTTCCAGAGATACGGCCACTCGTAAGTTTGAGCAGAAGTTGAGTAATGTAAAAAGAAGAGAGAACACGACATGAAAAAGAAATAGTGTGAGCGCTACAGCCTTCCATCCTTTTCTTTGTAGAAGATTCTATTGTCATCACCATCACCAAACACTTCCGACGACAGAGTTGAATCATTCAAATTGTGTGACTATTCAGTTTAGTTCAGTTTTACAGGCTCTTAAAGTTGAGCCAGAATTCCTAATTTTACACTAAAAACAGTTTTTCTCACATATGCTCAGGTTGTGTCACCCGAGACGTAAAATTCATGCTGTTTTACGGCCAATCTAATGTTTCAAGATGAGAAATTCAACTTTTTTTATTTGCTTCCATGCTTATTAGGTGAAGTAGCTCAACTGGTAGTTTCATTTCCTTTTACCGTGCCTTGGACGAGTGTATGCTGAGGTTTGTGAGGTACAGTACTTCAGCGTTGCGATAGTAGTCAACGGTTAAATTGTAAACTCAAATGCTTGTTGTTGTCAGCTTATTTTGGGTGAAGCTAGGATGTGAATTTCGTCAACACAACAGCTACTGCAAAACAGGTTACCTACTATACTTTTAAAATTTCACCGTGATATGAGGCTGATAATATAATAATAATGATAATAATAGCTGTATTGCAGATCATAAGTTTAGTTAAACGAAAGGTGGAGTGGAGGAAAACCCTTGATGAAAAGGATCTTGAAAAAAAAATGAAAAAATGAATGAACAATTTCCAATTTGCAGATAAGCTATTTATGGAAGTAAAACAAATGCGATTGCCAAAAAGAAAATTTGTAGATCGTAGGTCAAACAATTCTGTCATTTGACTTTATGCTTAATATCTGTTTTTTGTATCATTATTGTTTTTTCCTACTTGTACTGTGTTCACGATCAGTCTAACAAGAAAGGGTATCCGAGGGAAAAGAAAAAAAAAACAAAGCACGAGCACTTTTTGAACTTTTTGTAAGGTCTGAACTATTTCTTTCACTTGAAGAAGACTCAGACAAAAGTTCTACAAGGGAAAATATAAATAAAGTAAAAAAGGTGGTATGGAAAAGTTGAAAAGATTACAACTGATGAAATCAGGATATAGTATGATGATGAAGTAGCGAAAGAAATGCAAAACATAATCAGGTCGGTTTGTATGGCGACTGCCTTGTTTTTGCAGAAAGATGAACATACTTGAGTTTGTTCGCTTGAAGATTCTGCTTATTCTCTGAAACACAATTTTTGACTCTTACATCTGCTCAAAGTTAGCTTTAGAACGAAAGTGTATTAATAATATTGGCAGTGTAGTGTCTTAACAATCGACCTAGTATTGACATAAAAAGTTTCTGTAACTTTTTTACGGTTTATTGAAAAGGTTTTTTACGCATATCAGTGTGGGCCAGACCGTTTCTTACGACTGTTTTACAGCTAGGTATGGCGGCGCTACTTACTGCTGTTTGACACCTAGTTATGGCTGTTTTTACATATTTTCGTGAAAAAATATAACTCAACTCAATTAAACTATTTGCGGCAAACTGTTCAATTTCTGAAAATTATTTTGATATAATATGGCTCCTAAAGATTCATGGCCAGGTTTTGGATAACTATAGTAGTTGAATAATTTTAAATTTTAACAAAATATGCGAAGCAGTCATAATAAGCGGTTAAAACCGTAACCAAGTAGCACCTCCAAAACTAGCTGTGAAACCGTCATAAGAAGCAGTCTGGCTCACACTGACTATGTATTGATATATGTATGTAAGTACTACGTAAACAACATGTTCAAACGTTGCTTGAAAGTGAAAGTTACATACTTCCTCAGGATGGATGTCACGAAGGAAAATGAAAGTCTTTTTGAAAATTTCATTAAAATGGGGAAGCACATACGTTGTACGTTGTTCAATAAAACCTCACACGTGTTACTTGTCGTATGAACGAACTTGTTTTCATTCATAGCAAAAAAGTACAAGAGTTAAGTAAGATTTGAATGTTTCCTGAAGCAAATGGAAAAGCAAATATGGAACACCTTCGTATGTATTATTTCCTTATTATTATGCAAGAAAGTTTCTTTCTACTCATGAAAGTATTTGAAAAGGAAGATCAAATAGTAAGGAGAATGATTGTCTCCTCCTAATCAAAAGTTATACACAATGTCACAATGTAAAACGGAATCTTTTCACCAGATTTTGTCGATTGTCCTTTTCGCAAATACGCTAATATGTATGAGTGAAGAAGTAGAAAATAGCTCATCTATTTCCATTCAGATAGTATTCGCGAGTTCTAGCTTTGCGTCAGCGCTTTCTTCCTGTGATTCTAGAGCCTACATGGAGTAGAATGAAATGAAGGCAGCGCCATGTGTGTCAATTCAACCATTCGTAGTAAACTACGCAGTCAAACAAGGAAAATCTCGGAAAGTGCAGTTACCATTTTTCTATTGTTAGTGCAAATTATTTTCCATAATACACACTATTGAACATTTTCTCGCGTTAGCCATGCATTTCCAGATTCAAACTTTTCCATTCGGATTCCGTCGCGTCCAAATACTACTGAATACCCCTGATAGAATATACTATTACGAGATACAGAACGAGAAAAAAAGGCTCAAGGAAAAATTATTGCACAACAATATCAACAACCGTCACTTTTATGTTTAACAATAACAGTAACATTTACGTAGGAGTATACCGTAGAACAAGAGTTTTGGCTAACGACGCGTATCACGAGAACAGATGGATATGGCTGTAGTTGCGTTGCAAATAATAGCAGTGCAAAGACCTATGCACGATGGTTTTGACTTTGAAAGATTCCATTTTTTCCCTCAAGAGGTTCGAAAAGTTTATTAATTCATGTTTTCTAACGTTCCACTCTTTTCTCCTACAAATGAAGTGAGTATATATTTCAAAGAAGTTTCGTAGTTAGGTAGTTTGCTGAGGTTTAGTGCGACGCAGAGTTATGGTATGCCTAACAAACTGAAGGAACGGTATAAGTTGAAGAATTTTCAAAAGTTTACTTCTTTTCATCAAGTACTCCCTCATCTTTGTCGATCTAGTTGTAGTTTTAATGTTATACCAGCTTTCCTTGAAATCTAGGCTAATACCTTACCTGATTGTATTTGAACGGAAAATATAATGATGTACCAACTTTCTTTTGGCTATTTCACTAGTAAGATAAGAATACCAGCACTTGAACAATCTCTTCGCATAGTCTAACATATTCTTTCTTTCTTACTCTCTAATTTTTTTAGCTTGGAACAAACTTACTATCCTTGATCATGTACACCAAAATAGTTGACTGTATTTTCCAGATAGAAAGTTCAGGAAATGTTATGTTCAGTTTCGAAGCTAATAATAGACCCCCGTTTTCAGAATTCGTATATGAGTTAACATTTTCACGGAGTTACACTGCTAAAAAACCCGTTACAGGGTTCTGGTTACTTGTACACTTTATGACTGAATGGGTAAGTCTGGGTCGATAGGTTCACCACAATTCGACTAGACTATTGATGATGATACGATGATATACATAAAAATAGTTTATGAGCCACTAAAAGAAGAACAATTAGCCCGATTTTGCTTTTATGATTCGGTTTAGTAGCGTTTTTGTGGCCAAGTATTTTATGAAGAATATGAGAGCGCGGAAAGTCTCAAAATACAACAAAAAGGTTGTGAATTGAGAGTTCAAAAAAGAGTTAGATAAAATATATATCCGCTGCGAAATTGCCTTGCCAACATGCTCTGAGTGGGTTGACTGTAGAAAGTGAAGTTGATGTGAAGCGAGAAGACGATATATGCATTACTTATTTTTTGAATGAGCTTCTTGAGTCTGCTAGTGACTAGAGAGAAAAAAGATGAAACCGCCATTATAAAAAGTACACTCTTTCAAAAAAAGTTATGCCAAACCAAGAGGAATGCTGAACCCGCAATCAAATAAAAAAGAGCTTGTAGAGAAAAGGCTAACTGTAAGAGAGATTCATAAGTGCAGACTGCTCGGATAAAGAAGTGCCAGTGTTCTGAGAAGCCAAAATTATGGCTATTCTTTCTTTTATGTTAAGGAAAGGAGTAAATTTCCTTTGTGAAAGACACTGGCATAGTCTTGAGGAAAACAAAACTCGAAGAGAGTAATGGCTTGATGTGTGTTTTAATTTAGGATTAGTTTCTACTTTGAGTTACTCAGCTCATCAGCCCAATTTTTAGTGGCAATATCTGCCAATTTGTTACTTGGAAGAATATGGTGGAGTAAAGAGTTTTTCTTGTATCCATTATGTTGGAAAATCTCAAAAGCGGCGCACTTTGCACTAAAATGTCCGGATAGAGATTCTCACATAGTCGTGAACTTAAGGTAAAATGTTGCATGGAAAAGTTTTTGTCAGGTGCAGTACTGCATCTAATCATATCCGTGGATACATACGAAATTATATGATGCGATTTGGTTTACGGCAGGATAAAACTCAAATTGGATTGTCGACAGCGAGTGAAGAAGGATAAGTGAGAAGGGAAATGGGTTTACCTTAAGTGTCATGGATCCTACTACCCGATGAAGATAGATGGAAAGTTTAGGATATTTATGTATGAAATATAAATGCATGCGCCTGTGAAATATTATAGTCATTTTATATTTGGCCTTTGTAGGAACACTTCCAGTGAAGATTGGAAGATGATCACCTCTTGGTGCCGCATTAAACCGCAAGTTTCAACTCCCAGCTTTGTAGGGGTGAAGCTTTTTGAGCAAGCAACTAACTAGCATTGAGCAAAATGCACGAATGGGGTTAGAGAAAATACGATCATAAAGGATTATTATTATTATTAAACATTATAAACCAATAAACGTTCATTTTTCTTGGAGTTTAATAGCGAGACATTTGTTTCAAACATAATTAATCGCACATCTTTTAAAAGCATGAAAACGGGAAGGGAAATTACTTAAAATATTTATAAAACCTCATAGCTTTCAACCATAAAATGTCCTTCTATACATATATAATGCCCCATACTTACTACTGTAAGAATGTTTCAACTACCATCCCGGTGGTCAAACGAATTATTCTCATAACATGCATAAGTAATAGATGTTATTTAGCAAGACTATGTGAAAACTCAGAGCACTTTAGAGTCATAAAGACAAGAGGAAATGTAATTTTGTTTCAGCATCTTTCTTTCCAAGTTTTTCATCGGCAACTAGCACATTTGCTCTCCGTATGCGAGGTGCCATATAATACATCTATCTCAACCATCTCGAAGCATTGATATAAATCCTAAAATGGTCGTATTTTCAGCGAACACGGTAATCTACACAACTACCAACGGGAATGATTTTTGGCACTCAATGTAACTTCATGTAAAGTTTTGTTTGTTGAACTGACATGAATCTCATAGAAATATGTTGCCATTGCAACACACAAACGTTGAGGGTAATTTTTTTAAAGGTTTGTGACTGGTCGACTTATTATCAGATGAACCTAGACGGGTCTTTCAGGCAGTGGTACTAGCCTTGACGACTGGGTCAGTAAGATGGGAAACTGTCATGTATTTAGATTAGAGAGGAGATGTTGACGCATATCCATCCATTCCCCTTGCACAAAATAAAGGCATCATTCTTACGATGATGGAGTTATTCCATGAAAATGGAAGAGCTCGAGTGAATTAATCAAAAGAATTTGCATAAATTGCTGGATTTAATTATCTCAGTGGGTATAAAAAAGCCTACTGTAACAGAGTTCAGATGGCACACTGCGATGCAGTCGCATGCTGAAGGTTTAATTAGACTTTGCAGATTGTTGGAAGCATTAAAACATCCTGATGGCTGTCGTTTTACGAGTATAAACTTTCTCATTTCCGGTAAGCATGATGTAATGTTCTCTCTCAAGGTTAATGGTAACAGGATGAATATGAAAATGTAAAATGTAGGTGTCTCGGGGTGACTAGTGGAGAATAGAGAACCGAGAATTTAGGTTTCGTATGAATGAAAAAGCAAAAATATATGAAAAATAAAATAAAAGTTGCGAGATTGCGAAAAATTTCTGAACGTAAAAATCAACTTAAAAATTTATTTTTGTTTGTTTGTTTGTTTTAGGCTGAAATATCGTAACGAGTGTTTCGAACCGAGCGATGTCATTGTAAATTAATTAATACTTGAACTATTGACACGTATGAGTATTTTATACATAAAAAACGTTTTTAAAACTAGTATTTTTGCCCATAAGTTATTCATTATCATCACTAGTGCCCACCTGGTAATAGTAGTAGTCTTCTACTAACTGTCATGCCCATAAAGGAGCTGGTGCTGGGGGCGGTGGCCTCCTCGGTGCTGGGAATGGAGGAGGTGGACGATTTGGTGGCGGGAAAGGTGGCACGTACATCGGCACTGGAGGAACGTTTCCATTGCCGACGTTGGCATTACTACTATCACTATTATTAGAGGTAATATTATTGTTGGCTAAGTTGTTGTGATGATGATGATTAGAAGGTAAGGTGCCACTGGCATTCCCGTTTAAGTGACTAGGAGGGACATTTGGGAGGAATCCATTGGTACCAAGTGTACTGGAGTTGTAAAAATGATGGGCTGGAGGATGATGATGATTTAGCGTCATCGAATTGTGATGAGATGTAGGGTGATGATAGTTGTGGAAGTGATTACTTGTAGCACTACTCTCACTACTAATGTTGAGAGGAAGAGTGGACGTTCCACTGATACTGGACGTACTATACACTGTCCCATTTTCAAAAGCGGGGTTAATTGGTTTACTAAATGTTATTCTTCCACGAGGCTCTGGAAGTGCGCACCGGAGTTTCTCCCAGAACAGCTTGTCATTGACGGAGATGACGAGACCTCTGAGATCGCCGAGATTTTGGATTTCTCTGTTTGTGATTTCACCCAGCGTAACGATCACAAGCTTGTTACGTTTTCCCCTCAGCGCGGAGAGAAGGGCAGTCTTGAACTCCAAGCGAGAAAGCTCCACTTCAAAAAATGCGCTGGATAAAATGAGTATCGTTTTTTTGCTCGACTCGACTGCCTCTGCTATCGCTTCAGAGACGTATGCAGTTACGTTTTGGTGGTGTAGACAGAGTCGATACTGTTGAAGCTCTGAGTGGAACACTTGAGATACCCAGGCATCATCTTTCATTGAGTAAGCGACATAAGCATCGTAAAGCTTTTCATCATCGTCGAGCGTTGTTTGATAGCACTTATTTAGTGGCCATTTTCCGCCAACTCTGATAGTATTTTTGCGTCGACATACTGCAAGGAACACGGAGAAGATGAGCAGACATATAGCAATTACTGCAGTGAGGAGGGGAAGGTAAGGTGGTAATTTCGATTCTGGTGGCTCGGATCCAGACAATGCGGTGATCTCGGAGCACTGTGTGGAATTAATATAAAGGAGGGAGTATTGTCGGCCATGAGCGTGACATGTGACTTCAGTAGGATCCATAATTTTGTGGCGATTGGATTGTATGAATGTAGCTGCTTGGGAGACAAACTCACAATCGTTACAAGAGAGCTTATTGTTTCCCATGGCGATGGCAGTTAAATACGGGTTTTGGCTTAGTGTCCACATCTGGAAGAGAACGAGTTTGTTTCCGGAGAAATTCAGGACTTCCAACATTCGAAGGTTAGCGAATGTGTTTTCAGCAATAAATCGGATTTCGTTGTTTTGAAGATATAGCTCACGGATGGATTCAAGTGGTTCAAACTCATACCCCATTAGCTCGGTTATTGAGTTATCTTCAAGATGGAGTTTGGATAATAGCTTCAAGCCAGACATGGAGTTGTTTTGAATACGCTCTATGCCCGTGTTGTTCAGGTAAAGGACACGCAAATTTCTCTTGCCGATGAAACCATGGCTGGTCAATTCTACAAGGAAAAATCATGAAAAGATGCAAATAAAGTAATCGTTTATGTTTTTGTGAAATCTCATCTCATCAGTTTATCATGATGAAACTTTGTTTGAGCCATATACTTATTCAGTTGTAAAAAATTCAAGCTGCTTTTTTTCTTACCTGAGAAATGATTGCCATCTAGGTATACTTCTGTTGCATCCATGGGAATGCGGGGAGGAATTACAGAGGCATGACCACGAGCGCTACAGTCAACAATATTAGTTAACCAAGTAGCGTCTCTGTAGCATGTGCAGTTGTCAGGGCAAGTCATCTCACAGTCACAAGCATCAAAGTCACAGCACTCACACGTATGGAAGCAATGTGTTTCGTAATTGCATAGAAAATGGGATTGGTCCAGCTCAGTGATGGGTAGAAAATAGCTTTGATCTCGTTGATAAGCCAACTTGCAGTACACACTGTCTAAATCCATAACTATTGGGTATTGTCTTGAGTGCTTATCGAAGCGCTGTAGCCATTCCATTTTACAGTCACAAATGATAGGGTTTCCAGCAATGTAAAACTCTGGGAGAGGCTTCTCCAGGGGAAACGGGGACAGTTGGAGAGCGCGGATTTCCAAAGTCTAAAATAATAAAAAAATAGCACGAAAGTTAGCTACGCGGTTACAAATTTAATTTATGTTTATGCCTGTTATGCATCATGTAATTATGCAGTTATAAAAGAGTTGAACAAAAACTTGTTAGGAAATGATATTTACCTGAATTTGGTTAGCAAAGATGTCCACACGACTAAGATTAACGTTGTTGTAAAATGTGTCCGGCTCTACTGTAGCAATCAAGTTATCATTCACATACAGCGTTTCCAAGCTTGAAGGTACAGATGCTGCGCTAAGTCGTGTGATCCTATTATGGCTGGCATCCAGCGTTTGAAGATGTAAATCCTTGATCGCATAATAGTTTCCTAGGTCACTGATGTTGTTTTGGTGCAAATCCAGCCATTGTAGTTGCTTAGGGATGACCGCATAATCGAACCAAGACAAATGGTTATCGGAAACGTTCAACCAAATTAAACTGGGGAGATCTGCGAAAACAGTGCCGATATCTTGGAGGAAGTTGGCATCTAGTCGGACAGCTTGCAAGTTTTTGTTTTCATCAAAAGCCCCTTTAGCCACACTCTCAATTCTGTTTCTTGCACAGTTCAAAACACGAAGGGAGGGAAGTTCCTTGAGGGCATTTTTGCTAACATTTGTCAGCCTGTTTCCGGTAACTCGTAAACCGTAAAGACTTGGCAAACCAATTAACCTTGGTGAGTCAAGTTGCTCAATCGTGTTCTCGCCGAGGTCGACAGTTTTCAACAAAGTTAAGTTTTGCAGAGCCACTGGTACTCGTTCAAGAGCATTGCCGTTGAGATTGAGATCTTTCAGACTGGAACAGTTTTGAAAAGCTTGATGATGGATTTCCGCAATATCATTGTTGTCCAGAGAAAGCAAGCTCAACACATACAGTCCATTCAAGGCTGTAGCATCAATTGCCGTCAGTTTGTTGTGAGATAGGATAAGTGTGTGGAGGTTGTTCATGGCGGAAAATGTGTTTGGCTCAATAGCAGAAATTTGATTGTACTCCAAGTTCAGTATTTGGAGGCTGTACAAGTCGTGGAATGGAAGGGAATTAAGATGTGTCAACTCATTGTGACCCAAATCCAAAAGGACGAGACGGATTAAACCATCAAAAACTCCAGATACGGGGCTTGAGATTGTATTGCTAGCCACCATTGTCAGCTCAGCAGCGTCTCCCCCAGAGGACGAGGTTGCGGTGGCGGTTCCCTTTTTCTCATCATCGTCCTTGTTCTGGTTGTACGCGAAACTTTCATCATTTGTTGCAAGTAGCCACTGAGATGTAAGAGAGTTATGTGATAAGTCGAGTAAAACTAGTTGGTCCAAGCCAGAAAATAGTCCAGATGGGAGGGTCACGAGCGAATTGTTTTGCAAATAAACTTCTGCGATATCTTTGCTGTCGTGAAACAGAGAAGATGGAAGTCCAGACAGTTTATTATCTGTCAAGTTGAGGAGCCTTAGTCCTTTCAGACCAGCAAGGGCTTGATCAGCGACCATTGAGATTTCGTTTCCTTGCAAGTACAATTCTTTCAATTGAGAGAGACTTGCCAGGGACCTTGCGGGAAGGAGAATAAGACGATTGTAGGAGATATCTAAAACTTGAAGGCCAAGTCGGCATCCACCTCCAGTGATCATGAAACTAGGAGGCAGCCTGGAGTTTGCTGATGGTGCGACAAGCAATGAGTTGTTGTTTCCATTTTTATCCTCTCTTTCCCTGAAGCCAAGATCGCTAATATCTTGCAATCGGTTCAAACTCACATTCAAATGCTCCAGTGATTTACTGTGGCAGAAGAGCCTTTCTGGGAACGTCCAAATGTTGTTTGCACTAATATCTATCTTCTCCAATTGACTGGGCTGGCTGAACACACCGGATGCAATGTCCAAGCTTAGGGCTGGCCAGGCTGTGTTGTGCGTTCTTATCGTCAGATTTTTCAACAAGCTCAACCCAGAAAAAACTCCTGGAGAAAGTCGGCTCAACTTGCAGTGCTCAATATGGAGATTTTGAAGGCGTGAGAGATGTGCCAAACTACCGGCTTGCAAACTACTTTGGTAAAAGAGCACATTGGAGCATTCCAACTTGAGCGAAACTATCGAATCGCCAGAAAGTGCGGAAAAGTTGGTCTTGTCAAATTCACTGTTGATGGTACGAAGTTTACAGGAGAGAGAAACGTCCGAGGAAGATCCTGGCAACACCGATACTTTCTCACAGTCTTCAAGGTATTTCCCATTCACGGTGGGAAGATGTGTTGAGGCTAGAACTACGATGAGGCAGACTCCAAGCACATTAATCAACGGATACGGTGACAATAAGACCCGACTTGGAGTAGATGGCCTGCAGCTTTTCATGCTTTCTTGGTCACGTCCAAGAAGCCGATCATCAACGAGGTGCTGATGACACGCCATTCTTGCCAACTTATCTTTCGTACTTTTTTCCACTACAAACTCATTCGTAATCACGCATTGATAAAGTCTTCCAAATCGATTATCTTTTCGATGGCTCACCAAGTTCACTGTGTTATCATCCCTTCAAGATAATAACATGTACACTTATCATTTCAAATTAAATTAGTGTTTCTCACTTTCACAGTTGTAAAACTACTATCTATCGTCCCACATTATTCTTCTTCATTATTCATCTGCAATAAAGAATAAAAAAATAAAGTAAAATTAATTTTAATTTGCAACAGAAGACCGACATGACTTTAATTAAAAGCATCCTCTCATCTCCTTATATTTCAAGGCAAAATTAAACTTTCTTCATGTCACTTTTATTTTTTTCCTAGCAGCAGTATCAAATTAGACAGCTTTTTAGACAAATTCGCTAACAAGTCAGTTCGCCAATGGCAAACCGTCTGCTAATGAGTGTACTGGAGAATCGTCCGCCATCATGAGACTAACCATCATTGTTATTATTATACCTTTTTTCCCATTATTACCCTCATTCATTTTTAATCTAGTATCTTTTTATGCAGCTTATTAGTACTTTGATGGACATGCTACCGACACAAAAACAGAATTAAAATAGCTAATAAACTAGCCTCTGAGAATAGTTTCTACTTTGGAGCGCCTATAGCGGTCAGTATCATGCAGTTTTTTTGTACAGCTCCCATTACTCAAGTCATCACCGTGTGTCTTGCTCATACATACCGTCACCGGTCGAAACTCAACCCATTTGATGCTCAAACTCCACTTTTATTACGAAGATAAACCATATCAGTTTTTATTACATGTTTGATTTTCTTTTTAAACTCATTCACAGTCAGCCGACATGTTACGAAAAATATAATATCAGATACATACTAAAATACGATATTCCCTCGATTGTTGTTCCCTCCTACAACAACGAAAGAAAAACTATTCCTCTTCAACAACATAGTGCCCTGCAAAAAAACTATCATATTACCAAAAAGCCTGTACACTGTTAGGAAAGTAAATCCATCCATTTTCTTCAAGTTTTGAAGCGATTGCTGCAAGCCATGAAATTTCCCGAAAATATATAAAAGTCGAGTGCAAACCGAGTTTAAAAAAATATATATACGAGGAGAATGAATACGTGTGGACTTAGTTTTTTTTCTGAAAGGATTACTTCTACATGCCATTCGTCTTAACAGACAGATAACACAATAACGAAGCTTTTCTAGTGAACCAACCGCTGTGTGCAACTATTAATGTAAACTTACACCTCCTTCTATCAAACCAGACATTTAAGAATTATTACAAGTAATAACCGGCATTACAATACAAGTATTGATTTCATGAACAAAAATCCTTCATCTTTTTTCATTTTCAGATGTTTCGTGAGACAATGTTTTTTCAAGCCTAATACAACAACGTACCTACTCACTACCAAATGCATACCAGACATATCTATAAGAGTTCTTCATAAAAACCTATTGCGTTTGTTGGTTGCAATGAACTTGTAATCGTATCATTTTACTCACAAGAGAAAAAAAAAACAGTTTTTTCTTACGAAGAATGAGCTGAAAAGAAATGATGTGAGCATAGACAAGGCAAAGAAATAAAGTATGTTTTCAAAAGCATTCCCCTTTTTTGACTGTCTTGTCCTGAAATATTTTGTGTCTGAAAAGAATCATTTTATAACTAGCTCAATAACACCAGAATAATAGAGTGAAAATTGGAAAATAAAAAAAGAACTTGACAGGATAAAGAGAAAAAAAACTATAAACACATTACATTGTCAATACAATCTTTAGTGCCCACGCTCAAAAAAAATACGCACAAGCAGACAAACATTTTTACTTTTCAGTCAGTTATGTAGATTATTTTGTGTCGATTTCAGTTTTCTGAGTGGCAGGAGCATTGATACAAGTGCAGTAGGCTTTGAGCACACCAGACTCGCATTTTTTTGTTGAATTCAATACAAGACCAATCCATCAAAATCCCTAATCTTGCTTTCATCTCTGTTCTCACTCATTCTTCTTCGTTTTAACAGCAGTCCTACCACCAGCAAACGAGAGTTATAAAAGCGAACTGTGTAGTAAAACGAAATATTGAGAGAGCTAGTTAAGCCCACTTTTTTCTTTTTGTTACTACTATTTATCCAGTTATAATTGCGAGCTGTTCATCCTTACACATTTCTTGCCTTCGTCTTGTTCATTATTATCATTGTAGGAATCTTTCAATCATCCGTCTGTCAGTCACTCGCACAAACAGAGTCGCAGGAGAATGAAGGATTTTTCGTTTAGTCAAGTAAGCACTGGAATGGTAGCTTGTCCAGCAGTTGTAATAGGAAACAAGTCCTAACATTAGCTAAACTCTTATTTATCATGTATTCATTGCATTATATTAAAATATCTAAAACCTTTTGTCCAGTCATCAACTAACCCGCCAGGTTTATCTTACAGAATGAAATGAAAAATCACTTGTAATACATAAATAACAATATGTGGACACGAATGAAAAATGAAGTGAAAGAGTTGCTCAAGAGAATGTGAAGACGAGATTTGAGAAATTGAAAAATGTTGCCCATATATAAATATCTTGGCGGCACGTGGATTTCGCTTTGCTCAAGTAGAAAATCCAGAGAGCACAAGAAAATTCAGTTTCGTTTACATTTGGAAACGCAATCGTAACGAAGACGAGCGATTGCGACTTTTTAGGTGCCTCTCCACCCACAACTTTTACACTGTTACATAATCATCGATGACAATCGTGTCTCGGCTAGTTTCTCTTTGATACTCTGCTCACAAGCCACCTACGCGTCTAATGTCTGCTTTGATATTTCTGTCACTTTCGATTGTCGTTTAACTTTCAGAAAGGCGAGCCTGACTAGACAACTTTGTTTTCTACTCAGCTCAACTCTAGAGATGGATTAAGAAGAATCTTTGTTGATATTGAGAAAAAAAAATCAATTCCACCTGTTTTCTAAGCTTTATTCTTGTTCAACATCAAACAATGTTGCTCTCACATTTTCACCAAATCGGGTGAGTAATTGGAACTGACTAGGTATATGGAAATATCCTTTATTCTATTACTATCCTGCTAGTTTGCAACTTTTTTTGATGGTTTAATGGCTGACAAGATTTGAAAAATCTGCAAAATCAACTGAATGCAAATTCAGGAATGGAAACATGTGTCCCTGATTTTCACAAACTAAACAGTGATCAAGAACAAAAATGCAAACTCGACTGAGATTCTATACATACAAAAAGAGCAGTCTCCCAAGAATTACTTTTTCCTCTCTGGCCTTCTACAATGCTCAACCTTTCAAACGAAATGAGAAATTCTGGAGAATGCAAGCTGAGCAGAAAAAAAATCCCTTTTTTACAATACACTCATGGAACTTCACTTCAGAATACCAATTTTAGATCAACTTTCCATTTTCGTACGGCTTTGCCCATTGGAAAATCAAATATTTTTTCTCTTGATTTCCTTTTCTAGATTTTTACAATCAAAACTTGTCACTTTTTGTCGATCAAATGCCAAACAACTACGTTCATACGCTGCGTCTCAGTTTGCTACTTTTTATATTGTCAAAAGATTTCATCGCAGAAAAATAACTGTTATGACATTCCTGCTACACCACGACAAGGTTGAATCTTTCGTAATCTAGTCTCATCGATACATTACGCATTCACTGTCGGTTAGACAAAGTCAGTCGTCACACTTGAAGAGAAGCGTCTCAAAAGTCCCGTCACCAATGCCGCTACAAGATCAACATTATTATCTCAAAAAGAAAGAAATAAAAGGAACAAATTTAATGCGACGTTCCCTATAAAACAATCCTTTGCTACGTCTTACTCTTCAGCTAATACACATATACCGTGATATTCGACTATAACTGCTCTCCAGACAAATTTCTGTCTTATGAGTTGAGAACAGAGGAAAAAAATTGACTATTATACGCTTGTGCTCTTTTTCTCACTCTTACACAGATACACACAATTTTCTAAAAATAATACCCGTACGACTAACGTCATGCTAGAGCTGCTGACTCGTATGAATCCGAAATTCTCACACCAAACAAAAAATAACTTTTTTTCCAGGACATGTTCCGTCCTTCAAACAGAAAACTTTTCTTCTGACAATTTTCCCCAACAAAAAGGAAACTGCTAGTTTTCTACTTACGACTACCAATTCCTTATATACATCAATATAACTAAGGAAAATGTATATTATACGTGTAAGGAAGTTTCAAAGAATGAGTGTAAATACCTAGCGTATTAATATGAAGTATTGTAAGTTTTCATCCAATTTCCACTTATTTTATCCAAGTGTGTCTTGTTTTTTTGTATGTAGCACTTTTTCACAAGTATGTAAAGAGTTCTCCAAAAGAAAAGAAAAAAACAAGAAAATAAATTCTTTTCTTAAACTTCACTGTATCTGGTTGTCGATTTCTTTCAACATTGGATTTTCGTTTAAAAATATTTCCTTACGAAGTAAACTTGTAACATGAAAACGTGTAATCAAAGTTTCACTGTGCACAGTTTTGAAAATCGTAGAGACGAGGTCTTTGCCTCTGAAGGTCTCAAATAATACTGAGCTCCCGGTTGGAACTACCTCTCATTCTAATGCATCCTCGTCTCGGCTGCCTTTACTGTAGCACGCAGAGAGTTGCCAGAAGGGAGAAAACTATGCTTGTGTTGTCTGCCTCTTTTGATGATGATACGTTGTAAAAGAAGGGATCAACTGGGTCTTCTCTTACAGCCAAAAACAGTAAAGTATGTGTATTTGAGACTTGCACATGGGTACACAATGTTTCCCCGTCTATGATGATGTAGTAATGCAACTACCGACGGTCATCATCTCCGCTCTCGCAACACATATAATATATTTTTTCCTTTGCATCTACGTCGCTCCGTCCTCATAGCAGGAATGAAGATGAAAAAGGGAAGGGAACAACTTTTTGTGCCTTTTTCGCTCTTCTGAAAGAAAAAAAAAAAACAGATCGAGAAGAAGAGCTATCTAAGATTACATAGATTTTTATTATCCTGCTTCACGTGTAGTTTAGACCGTGGTAAATCTGTAAGATGTTGTTGCTATATAGCTTTATATGGTAAAAATGCCCACGAATGTTCACTGGATACTTTGGGTGTACTTATTGTAACTTGTTTGGATGCGTTATAAAAGGAAAACATGCAGTGTAATATCAATATCATCAGCACGAAGAAAATAATAATGTGTTTGCATGCTAGAGCAATAACATGGGGCATATAT
>VICI01001567.1:0-21466 GCA_019593645.1 Akabosia matsudoensis
AGGAGCGACATAGTATACAAAATATTAGAAAAACACAGCTAAACCAGGGAGGGAATGACGAATTGAGCTAGTATATGCCTTACCGGATAAGTTACGAAGGATAGTTAGGTCATAAATTACGATGTATCCCTAAATGGCTAATTGTGGGGCCGTTTCCGGTTTGGTTCAGAATATTGTAGATGCACAATACACCCATTTTGTTTGATGTAACGTCTTCCGCTAATTAGTAATTAGCAAGCCAATTATAGAAAAAGAAGCAGTTTGCAATTAGTCGCAATTGAAATGGGATAAATGATACGCCTCATCTCCTAATCCAAATTTCAAGGTTACTAGCATAGACTAGCTTTTTCATTTGAAAACCAAAGTTGAATCTTGCCCTACGCACGTGACTCTCTATAAGTTTGAACCAGGGGCGGCTGAGGTTCCTCGATGTTCGTACCTCACATTGGTTCCTCCATGTTCCTACCTCGAATCGGTTCCTCTATATTCTGACCTCGAATCGCTTCCTCCACACTCCCACCACACCTCGAATCTGTTCCTCCATGCTCCCATCTCGAATCGGTTCCCACATGCTCCCATCTCGAATCGGTTCCCACATGCTCCCATCTCGAATCGGTTCCCACATGCTCCCATCTCGAATCGGTTCCCCCAGGCTCCCATCTCGAATTGGTTTGGTTCCAAAGTAAATAGCAGAGCCGATTAGGGTGGCTAATCGATAATGTATGAAGAAGCATGTGCATTTCTCCCCGTAGTAGCTGAGAAAAGCTTTTTCGGTATTTTGCGATCTCCTAATCGAAACACTGCGCCATTTGTTTTTTTCTCTAGGTCCTTTTAAATCTAGCTTTTTACGCAGGTTTTGAATTGAGGAATTGATTTTCTTTCTGCACCGACCTATTACTTCTATAGGTGCACCATTTCGCATAAAAATATAGGTGCTTGTACGTACAGATTATTTGACCACTCGGTGATCTGGGCATAGGCATACCGTATGGCCCACAATCAAGTTGATAATCGGTCACCTCAAACCCTTTTGCCTTATCATTGGGAAGGTGCGAATATTCATTACCTGACGCAATTTCATGAAACCTTTTAAATGTTTTAGATTATCCACCTCTAAAAATATTTGAAACATTTGTGAGAGATGACCAGTAGAGATATTTAAATAGACTGAAACCACAAAGACCCAAGTTTTGGATGTTTTTATTTTGTCAGCAGGTTCCATTCTATGTATATGCATGGATGCCAAATGCGGCCGCAAATGGTACACAATTGCAAAACTAAGAAAGTTTATCTGTTTATCTATTCCTCTAATTTCTCCTTATGATACACACGAGATAGTTGGAGTTATTTTCCTTTTCAGTTATCCAAGATGTGTATCAAACTACGTTAACCAACATTTCACAGAAACTCCATTGTTCTCATTTTAGATTGCACGCAGCTGAGACAGTGCTACAGTAGATAGACACGCTGTTCCAAACCCCAAAAGGAAAGAGTGAAACGCGACACTGTAAACAGTCGCAGTTTGCCAAACACTGACACAACTTCCGTATTCAGGAAACTTTTCATCCCAACTTTTAAACAATGTCTGACTGAACAGAAATATGAGACTCTGAGCCAAACTGAGGTCGTATTAGTTCATAATTTCTTTTACGCCCTTGTGTCGATCCACTGAGAGTAAAAGCTACTCAAACTTTTACATTACCAGATCTCGCTCACATGTGCCTCTATTGCCGCATACAATCGCGTCATGCTTTTAAGTATACTTAGTCTGAAGCTTTTACTATATTTATCATTAGTTTACTGGCTTTAAATTTTCTAGGATGGATAGCTCAACAATTATCGCTCCCAACCATTACTACATTGTATAAAACTACATTTTATCTTTATGTCCAAATTTCTCGCTTTCTTATAATATCGACAACTGCATATACCTATATGCTACGACATGTACAACTGCGATTTGAAATATTACATAGATGATAATTTTAAATTCAAGGGCGGACAATAAATGAGCCGTGAACACACTGTAGTTTCCACTTGGCATTTTTATGACATATTAATTTGAAACAAACTATTGCACAGGTTTTTATTTCGAAAAAGGAATTAATCCAGAAGAAATATTTCTTCGGAAAAGTCCTACAAGAATCGGAGCGAAAAGAACAAAAATGATGTAAAGAGTAATTGGCTCGAAAAAAGCTTACATTATGATTATTTCCTCGTTCCAGTTCGTAAAAGCTAATACATAAATAATCTCCAAGCATTACAATGATTATGAGTTTTCCAAGAATAAATAATCCCTGTCTGCCTTTTCAGATTTCTTGTACTCGTTTATCTTGCTTTCCCATCAGAAAACACTCCTGAGACATGATATTCGCAAGACGAAGATAATGTAAAAGCTGGGGAAAACTTGGAATTAGGAGAATAACTTATCAACAAATGTATTTTTATGGAAGCTCGCCGTCATGTTATTATCCATTCATGAATGCACTATGCGATGCGATCCAAAAGTTTGGTAGCCAAGCGTTGTATAAAAATTACATAAAAACTGCAGCTATCTATCATCAAAATAGTAAAAAGAAAGTAAAGCATGAAAGCATCCTGATTAATATACAGCCTAAAATTTGAATAAACTAAAAAGCTAGTTGCCGAGCAGGACTAGATGTTTTTCTCATAAGTCAACAGACAAGGCAATTTTTCCAGACTTCATATCTTGAAGTTTACACTGACTGAGTAAACCAGTAGTAAGCATTCATCATTATTACTGTAATCTCAAGGAAATAAAAATTTATGAAATATTATTTTAGCTTAAAAAGGTAGGACGTTAAAAACTGAACATACCTGGATTTACCGCAAATGTAATGCACGAAAGGAAGATTAGAGCTGAGAGAATAACGCTCAAAAGAAATGAAGTAAAACACGGCATCTCCCACGACACAATAATAAGAAACCAGTCAGCCAGTTAGTTTGACATTTGTGCACATTTGGATATGACACCACCCCGTACAGATTTTTGCATATAAGAAGAAAAGTGGTTTCTTTAGCAGGCACTGCCTGGATTGTTGATCAATTGGAGAAAGTAGGGCAGAAAACTATCATCTTATCTCTTTTTTTTATAAATATTAACGACCTCCATCCATGAAATGCAAAATAGCAGTCAGAGCGACAGGGCAGCAGTTGCAGTGCACAAAGTTTAAGAGATGTTTTTTCTTTCACTCGAAGAAAGGGTGACTGATGCGCATCATTGCTTTTACCCGAAAACCACTTCGAATTCCATTCCACTTCCAAGTCTAAATATGCACACTATTCATTGATTTATAGAAAAAGTTTTGGACTGATATTTGCCAGGAATATATAGATAGTGCACCATAGTTCTTCGATTAGCATCAATAGTATTAGGCTTCTGTACCACTAATGACCATTATTATTGCACTAGTTTCTGAGTTATCATAAGATTTTCAGAATATTAACTTCGGTATAGCTGTACAACTCACTTCCAACCCTTCTTTCAAAGGCTTTATTATAGTTGATAGTTGGTTTTTTACGAAACACAATCTGAGACAGCGAATAAAGAATGTTAAAAAACAACAATGATGATGAGACTGTAAGAAATGCTTGTTTGGTTTTTGCTGCTATTTTCATTCATCAGAGTTTTACCATAGTATAAATATTATCACTGCTTTTATTCTTTCCCTTGTGTGCTTTCTCTTTTGTAAAGACGCAAGCAGGCATAAAACATGTTCAATATGAAATGTTCATTTTCTTTTGTTGCCGTCGTCTCTTGTCAGCCTCAGCCGGAGAGAGAACTATATAAAACTATTCCCACCAACATGACATTATTATTACAGACATTACTCTCATGATTATTATTATCATCACTATCGCCCTAGTCTACTTTTTCGGTTCGTAGAGAAGTCATTATTTCAAAATAAAGCAAAAGAACAGCAGCACTTGGCAGCGGTGAAAAAAAAAATCTTCCTGGTGGTTAACTAGCGTGTTGTGTGTATTTATCGTCTCGGCAGCAACAGTGGTTGCGAAAACATTCGTGTCTGTAGTACACACCGAGCTGTCTCTTGTACTTGGTGAAAATATTCTTTCTGAAGGGAAGAGGCTGTGCCAGCCAAGAGCTTATGTACTTTACACACTACTCTGGTTTCTTTCTTGTTTCTATCTTCAATGATGATAGGACTAAACGCAAAACAAAGTTTTTTCCGTGGAATAGGCTTTCTCCAAGAGTAGACACATTTTTTATCATGTCTGATGTTGATATTTGGAATCTCCCAGAGTCAGATTCCCATTGGCAATCAAGGCTGCAAAGAATTCCGAGGAAGTCTTCTCTGCACTTGTAATTTTCCTTCAAGGAATATCAGAAAGATAATTTTCCCGTTTTTATCGTGTGGGAATCACAATATATATTTTTCGTTTCTGGCGAAAACTTGGTAAGGGTGCACCATTCCAGTCGTTAGAATTCATAGAAGCACGTATTCTTCGTCGTGCCTCTATTTCATTCCCAATTTCCCCCAAGATGTATGATCATAGTTTGGAGGAACTAGGAAAATTGCAAGTTTGTTCTTGCTCTTTATCTCTCTCTTGTCTTCGATGTATTGCTTGTTTGGCCAACTCCTTTTCAATGGAAATTTTTTTATGGGGTCGTTTCTACTTGATACTTTTTAGCTCATGTGTGTATTTTGTTGTTGTTGCCAATTCCATCGTTTGTCCTTTGGTAGAGGTAAAATGGCTTGTTGTTGTCCTCCTGCCTGAGTTGGTTCAACGATACACACACCGACCTGAATCTATAAAATCGCCGATTTTACATGAGATAGGAACGTTGGGAGTATCAGAAAGTGAGAAAATGTAATGTCGCCGTTTATTGACATGTCACAACCTCAACAATATTGAGTTTGCAACTGATGATAGTGTTGATAATGGTGTTGTTGTTCCTGCCACTGATCGAGAAGGGGATATTGAGAAAGTAATGCAATGAAAGGCAATGTAGCTAGGTAAAGTAGATGCACAGTTGAACGTCAAATCCACCAGCCCAGTTTTTTCTTTCGTTGAGATAAAAAGTTGTTTCAAAGATGATGGCAAAATGTTAGCCTAGAAGGTTGACTGTCGGAAGTACCGGTGTCACATTTACCACAATAAAAGTATCAACAAAGTCAGCAGAAAATAGTGGCACTATTGTAAACTTAACTTTTCCCATTTTGCCAATCACTGAAGACGATCATTGTGTTCGAAGACGTTAATGGTACAGTTTGCCATGCATTTACAAAGGAGAAAGTTGTCCTAACTAAACTGTAGTAAAAGTAAAGTCTTGGTGGTTTTTCAACAACGGAAAACCAATGAAAAGAATGACAAGTTCGTGCAGAAGGTGATAAAAATCGGCTTTGTGAAATTCAGTGGTGCCAATATCATGGAAGAAGCATAATTATAAGCACTTAATGCTCCTATGATTAAGTTTGTGAACTGTAGGCAAGAGCACATATTAGAGTTTCTAATTTTTTTGTATCGTCAGGAACGAAGTTATAATTAGGCGAGGGCGGTAAACACCATACGCGATAAAGGTTGTTTATACAAGCTGTAAACACCGGGAACACCGCTTTTGTTGACCTTTACATGTCTGCCGGCACCAACATCAATATGGTTTTTAAACTTAGTTGTGAAAGTTTCCGTGAATGGAACTGGATTAAGTAAAAGTATTCAGATAAAAGTTGCAATAATACCAACACAGATGATGTCAATGCACAATATTAATACGTGGCGAGAAAAATTATAAATTGGGACATTGTTATGTGAAGAAAGTTTGCTTTTGGGTTCGTCAAACTATAACTAGTAGAGGTGTTCACCACCACGGTACATTATCTTGACGGTTTCAATGGAAAGAAGCATTATGCCGGCCTTGTGAAAAGCGGATGCAGAGGAGCTGTGAACTGCTCGGAAAGAACTGGAGCTAGCTATTGCAGGAGCGCCAACTTTTATTCGGGTTCGAGTCCAAATTTCTCTGTCTACTTCTGTTACATCGTCCTTTGCTTTCTTCTCGCTTACAGAGAAAGTTTTTTTGGCTTGCTGCTGGTATAGTTAAAATATCATACCGTCTTTTAATGGTTGGGAAACTTTGCTACATAATGGTATATGAGTAGAATATTGATGTTTGCCATTCCTAGAAAGTGCATCATCATCCTGTAATCATGAGATTGCACTTTATTACTTCTTGAAACCTAATCACCAAGCCTTAATCGCTTAATGTTATTGTTATTAATTTCTAGATGTGACTCGTGTAAAAAAATAGTTTTTATGTATGAACAAATATCCAAACACCTATGAAAACTATAAAGTGAAAGGCATATTTAAGTACTGCAGCGAATAATGAACGTTTTTTGTCAACAGTTATCAAACTTTACATACGACCATAAAGAAAATTTCAACAATTAAATAAGCACCCAAGTACTGGCAAAAAGTGTTAGCATGTTTTGTAGTGACATGGGGAAACATGTAATGGTGAAATGTGATCGAAGGATCGATGGAAAATTTGGAAACGGTGTAATAACTTAATGCACATGTGTAAACTAACCCATGATAATTTTTAGCCAGAGACATTCGACGTATATCTTTAAGCCCTTTCGGGATAAACAAACATAAGAGGTTCTTTCGAATGTTGCTACTACAAATTAGGATACAAACAAAATTGGAAAGATCATTATTACTTTGTTTCATCTTGGTCAAGTAATAGGTCATAAAGGCAGGTTAGTTCCCCGCCTGTCTGGATGGGACCCATCCCATGTCCAGACATTTAGATAGACGTTTTAATCTTTTTAAGATTATTTTCATATCATTCATGGTAGATAATAACCACTTCAGAAAAAAACAATATTACATAGAAGTACAGCGTGCAGTCTGAGACCTTGACCGTCAAAGTTCAAATCTTAGCTAAGATGTCTCATGGGTATCCCGTAATTTTTAACAAGTCAAAAACTGTCATGAAGCAATCAACTTTGCGCTTACTCATGGAAGTAATGAACGTTTTGCATCATCGTCGCCTCCAATATTTTGGACAACATCCCATTAAATTATGATCGTTTACGTGCTTTCCGTTCTTGGTATATAATTTTCTAACCTGAAATGTACCTTTCAAACTGAATAGCAATTCATATGTCAATAAAACTATAACAAAGACCCAACTATTTCTGTGTTCCCATCGGTTATACTAGCTGTATCTAATCACCAGGTTCAGTATGAGACATATTACGTAATAGTAAGTATACACATAAATCTAAACTCTAAACTAATACATTTTCAGATCTTGTACCGCTACATATGCAAATGGTTATGTAATGGCATTACATCTGGCAAAGAACAGTGCAGTGGTACACAATACTCTTTGTTTTTTTGTAGGCAGTACCTTCAGGCCGATAATTACTTCAGAAAACATGCAGTACGGGCAGGTAAAGATCACGAATTTCCTCGATGAAAGATGCTGTTTTACGGTTCAGATGAGGTTTTAGGGTGCAATGGTAACCATTATGATTAAACATTTGCTTTGTAGAGTGAATGCTTCCCTTTTTGAAGAATACGCGTTAATACTTCGAAACTTTTGAAACCATCTGTGTCTATCACTCTGATAACATGAACACGACTGCAGAAACCATATACGGGATATGCATTACTCGGGCCTGATCCGAGCGCTTCAGCATTAAATCGGACATATGGGTACCCGATTCTAAAACCTCTGCAAACAGTGAACATCCTCAAAACTAGTTTTACGTATCTTTGAAAGGATTCTTTCCTTTATGATGCATATTACGCAAGTAAGTTGCAATTTCCCAGCGATATTATCAACTCCTCTTTTTACATTTTGTCATCTATGAAATTCACAGGCATATAATTCGTGTGAATAAATAAATAAATGAAATAATTGAAACCTCACACACAACATATTCTAGTGATTCATTATTGGCAACACGCTATAAAGTTTCCTCCTTCTACTTTGTGATTATTAGTTTTAAATGCATAAGTCTTGCTTTTCTCTCCAGTTAAAGAACCAAAGGCAAGTTGTCTGTATAGAGGTCTAATGGGCCGTGAGAAATCATTTCCGTTGTATAATATTCAATTGAATATAATTGCTGTCTTTTCGAAATGATATAATAGACAAGAAGCACACTCTCTTCCTCTTTGATCTGACTCATAGCAAAACAGGTGTGTGCAAATTTTAACTCGTTTTTAGTGTGTGCAAGGGTAAGGGCTACAAAATGAACAAAGCTATAAAACAAAATCTAAACTTCAAGGGGCCTTTCAGTCGCGTTAATATCCTTCGCCATAGTCCATGGTAGGGTTTTAATTCAACTCTTGTTAATGTCTTCTATGCAGCTTGTTCTTCTGAAGGGAAAGTAAAATGGAGAAAAGCGGTGATACAAGCGATCTCAACTTGAGTCAACGAGAAGAGGAAGGACTTTGGAAAATGCGCTCATTGAATAAAGGTTTTGCAATAAAGCTAAACATTTCCCGAAAAGTGAAAAGATGAAATAATTTACGACTGTTTTATTAGAGTTCCTTGCTAAGAACAAGGGCAGTGATGAAGTGCGTGATTTCCTTTCAAAAGCTGGTTCAGATAATTCATTACTCTTGACTTATCTGCGGGGAAGAAAGTATAAGGCTGAGTACGCTTGGGAAACCGTAAGCGATGATGATGTCAAGGGGTTTGTTTGCAATCTTTGTGCTAATTTTGCTTCTCCGGTATTGTTTAGCTGAAACGATATGCTGAAGTCAGATTTAATGATTACCCTGAAGTATTCGTCAAAGACGAACCCAAGTGTCTCAGCGATTTTCGGAAGAAGAAAATTTTAGGAATATTAAAGAAACGAGACTCTCTTGGAAGACGTGTGATGTGCTCGCAGGGTCGTAAGTTGTCTACCATGCATAGTTCATTAGTGAAGTTTTTTTTTTTTGCTACGTTTGCATTACACCGGGCTATTTCAGGTGACTGGGATCCACACGAGTATCCAATTGTGGAAGTCACTCAAGCATGTGTCCATTTGGTGGAGTTTCTTCTCAAAGACGAGGACGCCATAGAAAATGGAGTGATTTATATTCAAAACTGTGATGGGATGGGAATGGTCCACGCGAAACAATACACGTTGCCAGCTATGATGCGTGTAATGCATGTCTTCTGGGTAAACTAATTGTGTCACAAAACTTATAAGAAAACATTTTGTTCTTGATTACATATAAGTTCCTTCTTTTTGTTGCACAGTTTGCCTGCCCTTTGAAGTTTAAGGCAATTTACTTTGTTAATGTACCTTACTATCTCACGTTTGTGTATCGGCTAATCAAACCTTTCTTCCCGAAAAAGTTGAAGGAAAGGGTAGGTGAAATGAAGAATCTGTTTTGTAATTCTGTTTAAATAATGCTTTTAAAAATTATGTCTAGTTCATACTCACCACAACAAACATGAAGTTTACGACTTTACATGAACACGTGAACCCAGAGTGCTTACCAAAGTTCCTAGATGGAGACGATGATAGTCTGGAAGTCTTCGAAAAGGTTTCATAAATATTTTTATACGAATGTACCGAATCATAAAATATGTAGGAAAAAATCAATTTTGTAAGTTTTTATTATCGGAATAAACGATTTTTGAATTGTGTCAAGCACAAACATTCAAGAAGAGTTTGATACAATTATTATTAGTTGATATTTGTAGATACTCAACTGAATTATCGGTCTTCTCAACTTATGAAGCATTGATTTTTTCTGGTAAACACACATTAGCAAACTTAGATAACGATGCACGCATGGGTCAGATGTTAGCAAATGGAATTCATTTAAAATGATAGGCATATCAGTTTTTAATCTATAGTGAGAATGTGTTCCTGGTGGTGTTCGATTTTATACCCAAACCTGTTCGAGATTGAGATTTATAGTTGCCAAACCTAAATATACGCCGCAAACAGCCGCAGCCGCCAACACACGACATACATATACCAGTTTTGCTCATGATACAGATGTATCAAACGCAAACTTGAACTTGACCTTGATTTCTGTTAGTCGTGTCATCATACTTGTATGATTTTGTTTGAGGTAGAGATGAACAAAATGCTAATTTTGCCACAAAATATAAGAATAGCAAAATCAGACTCCATATTTATCAAGTTTGATTTTCTTTACATTCGTTACACAAACCGCGTCATACTTTAATTATGGAGTGTGACTGGGATGAGGATCCCCTTCCGTGAAATAGATCAAAATTAAAATAATTCACCATAATAAGTTGCATAACGAATTTCAATATTACGTAAAAGAGTTTAAACTTCATTTTCTTTGTTCAAGGAGTGTGAATGTTTTCACAAATGTTATCCGACTTAACATCTCACGTAAACTTTTAAAGGTTAGATAAAATTCACTAGCAAGCTAGCGTACTAATCATCTACCGAAAATCCTGGTTCGAAATCGTCAACAAGCTGGTCTTTGATGTTATTTGAAGAACATGCATGTATGCAAGTTTTGATTTTTGTGTTGACCAGCAATTTTGATAGATCTTGGAAAATCCATTTCATCCTAATAGTTTTCTCTATCCAATCCAACCAACCCATTGACCATATGTATGTTTTTTGAATGAGCTTCAGGTGAAAAATTGGGAGTTTAAATCAACGATTGATTACATTTTAAAGCATTCTAGTTCTCTTGTGGTTTTAACGGGGGTAATCATCGAGAAACTGAAATAATATTTGTTTTTGAAATTACTTCACCGAAGACTAAAACGTTTCGAATAACGCAAAATTTGTCGAACCAAATCCATGAATGATTATCGCACAACGGCACAACTTGCTTAACCTCTGGACTCTATAACTTAAGCATATATACCTCCATAACTTATTAACCGTACCGAATCGAATACTATAGCCATTAACCATATTTAAACGCATGTAGTACTTGCGATGTATCGAAAATCATTATTGGCTTCATCATCGTAATTATCAAAGTTTAATATGAAACACGCCAGCAAGGTGTATTCTGCACGAAACTAGTGCCAAGTACGAACGCACACTATCAGCAGCATACATATAGATAGAGTTTGATGAATTACCTATAACCTTTCGTGCAGCTTGTCCAGGTGTTATCAAATCTAATATCTAACATCAATTATTTCATATACGAAAATATTCGCACTGTATCCAACTTGCCGTACTGTGCAAACGAACCATACTAAATCAGGTTTTTTCGAGGTAATTATAAACAAAAAAAACGTATCTACTTTTAAAAACATTGAATCATGTATTTTCGTAGCTTGTGCACGCTATATGCATGTATGTCAAAGGTTATGATGAATAAACTCGTTTCTACATACTCTGTTTTACACGACCAGCCTTTGGATCAGCAACAAAATGTGTAGTATTGACAAAATATAGAAGTATTGGACTGATATAGTATCTCTTTGCGTTAGTATTATATAGATTTGTAAATATATTTGATACACGCATATTTTCTTTGTGTTTTTACCAAAATCAAGTTTCATATTTTATATAATGATACGCTACAAAATCTCTGAATAAAAGCCTTGTCGAGGTTGAGTCAGGTGAAAACCTGACAAAAAACTTGTTTCAAGTTCATGAGAATGTGACAGAATGTGGTGGTTGAGTTGCAAATTTTGAGTGGTTGAGAGTGGAACCAACTTGTTGGCTCCTTGATTCTCTGTTTCCAGCCACAACAGCATCTTTGCCATTTTTGCATTTTCTTGCCATGGCTGTAAGGCAAGTAGGTACGTGAGTAAGCCTGAAAAAAAATTTTCGTTGCCAATCAAAGGTATGTTTAATGCGTATTAAGCGTAAGCAATAACTAAAACTCTATGGGCATAGAAGTTTAGTAACTGTTGTCGTTAATCACACGGACATGATCACACTTGCTATATGGATCCTATCGGAAGTGTTATTCGCGAAGCATACATAAACAAGTATTTTTCGAACAAGAACCTCTGTGTAGCCTGTGGATAGAATTTTTTGACCGGAAGCAAAAATACAAGTCGGTTTCTACAACACTGTACACCCTCCAGTGCCAGTTCCATTTTATTATTTAAGTTACCTGATCGCTTACGTTTTAGTACAGTTATAACGATTCAGTGAACCGGGAGCCCGAAGCCTCTTGGCTAAAGTTCATTGACAAGTTGGGAATAGATTTTAGTAAATTGTTACGTTCATTGTGAGCAAAATGGAAATTAATCCGAAGAAAAATAACGAAAACATGCCGGAGCAAGAAGCGCAAGGCATAAAGGAAATGAAGGCTATGAATCAAGGTATGAAGTGTCAATCATAGTTATTAAATCAAAGAGTTAAACGCATCGGATAGAATATAATTGTGAAAAAATGTCCGCGAAATAAGTTGTAAAGCAGTGCAGTAATTCTTTTTGAATTGTAAACTAGAATTTCTCGGAAGCGGTGATGGAAGTAAAGCTGTGCGTGATTTTTTAACAAAAGCCGGAGACGATGATAACTTACTGTTAAAATTCTTGATTGGACGGAAGTATCGCGCGAAACACGCGTGGGAAACGGTAAGTACATGGATAAAAAATAAGCAATATTATATATTAGCATGATTATTGTATGTCTTGTACATCTTGTGTCATTTGGTAAGGTTGTCAAACTAGATTTTCGTTTTTAAGTGATATAAATTAATTGCACGCTTTATTTGGCTTGCCTAACTGACTACGATTGCGTTCGTGATAAGGATAAGTCAACCTCGTGCAAGTTAATTTAAATACATTCGTGTTGCTGACCACTCAAATCACAAGTATTATCACTTGTACTTTTGCAGCTAAAACGATATGCAGAGGTGCGGTATGAAACATATCCGGAAGCCTTTCCCTCGATCTTTCCCAAGGAAGGAATTGAACTAATTGAAAATAAGACATTTGGCATTTTAAAACATCGTGACAGCAAAGGAAGACTTATTGGATACTTTAATGGAAGTGAGTTCCTCATAATAATTGTATTATGTAAATAATGACCTTGTTAACATAGTATTAACAGGTAATTAACATGTTTGCAACATTTTCACACAGGCGAATGGGACACTGAGAAGTATCCGATAGAAACTCTCCTCATCGTTGCAGTCCATGTGGTAGAAAGCCTAATGAAAACGGAGGACTGTCAGAAAAATGGGATAGTTTTCGTTCAAGAGTGTGCTGGAATGGGAATGAAACATGCAAAACAGTACACACTGCATGAAATGATGAGATTTTTAAATGTATTTTGGGTAAGTGCTAAATGATGACAAACAAATAGTGACTGCAGCGTTTCAGTTTATATGTCTCCATTGAACATAATGCCGCTTGGCTTCCTTGTTAAAAATACGAGTTACTTAATGTTTTTATTTTGTTTTATTTATTTCCAGTTTGCATATCCTATAAAACTTAAAGGAGTGTACTACGTGAACGTCCCATACATCCTAACTTTCCTTTATG
Organism: Akabosia matsudoensis; assembly: GCA_019593645.1. Taxonomy (NCBI): domain Eukaryota; kingdom Metazoa; phylum Arthropoda; class Collembola; order Entomobryomorpha; family Paronellidae; genus Akabosia; species Akabosia matsudoensis. The sequence continues at coordinate 13,448 of VICI01001567.1, forward strand.
GAATTATTAAACCGTTCTTCCCTAAGAAGCTGAAGGAAAGGGTAAATAATAGCATAAAAGAGGTTCTTCTAGGAGCCTTTCTACCTAAAATTTCGAGATTATTTGTGTGAATAATTATTTGCAGGACAATCGTGTAATTAATGTACATTTTTACAAGCATAAGAATATGATGACTCATTAAATTTGTACCCCAAACCTCGCCACGTTTTAATACCTGAAACTCGAATGTTGTAATATCAATATCATAATGCTAAATAGCGTGGGAATTTGTTTGATTTTTAGTTTCTGCTGACCCACACTGGGAAGAAGTTTGATGCCCTCCATGAACGAATTTCGCCTGACATTCTTCCTAAGTGTTTAGGGGGCAAGTTGGAAACTCACGAAGCTGTTGATGATACTTTGCTTCGTTTTTATTAAAATACCTTATAATTTATATTTATAAAGTAGATATATAGATCTCGATATAACCTGCTGATGAATACTCTGTAAATAATTATTGATAAAATGTATCTTCATTTTGAGGATCTAACAAATGAGAAATAAATTTTAAGAGGTTATACATGAGAGCAAAATATATGAATTATGTAGATGCATAGTTCCATGTCAAACTTCAATTCATAATTTTCATTCAATTACCTACGCCGCTTATCACTTAAAATATAATTGAAGAACAAATTTTGCAATTTTTTGCAGAAAAGTTTAATTTGATTTCATACCCGAAAATGAATAATGCAATTATTTTTTCGGCTCAGTATTCGTTCATCTTTTTAAGCTTAAATTTTTTGTTCGTTTAATAATATAGGCTATTAACGTACTGTCTTCAGACTGAGTTTTAATTTTTTCCAACAAAAAACCGCACCGCTCTATCCGTGATGAATGTCGAACTGATGTTCGTTACGTCATTTCATCGGACTTGCAGAAATCTAGATGTAAAATTGAAGATCGGTCTGTCTAAAATTGAAGATAGGAGATGCATTTGTTGTTATGATAGATATGTAAAAATTGTCATACTTTTTTTATTTTTTGCCTCAGTCCTTTTTAAAGACTATACTGCAATAAATTATGAGAACAACCCTGAGTTGATGAATGATGAATTGAAATTTCCATAAAAGTTAAACGTTCAAACGACAATAGAAAGGAAGTAAGTGTTTTAGCTTGTAGAAGTTTATCTCAACATGTGTGTGCAAGTTTACAAAGCTAATGGCTGAGAATGAGGACCGTCCCAATTCAAGTTCTACAAAAATGTGAAATTGCATATGGAAATCATAAAAATGCATAACCAAATTACTTCTTGCTAAAGGCAACTCTCGTTCCGGTGGAAAATTTTCCAGTAATTAAGTTGACATTCTTAACAGTTAACCTACAACAATACTGCCTCTCCTCCCAAGTTTTTCAACTTGCCCATAATCCACTCAGTTTGTATATTTTTTTAGCGAACCACAAAAGTAAACGTGTGCTGTCATGCTTATGAAAATTTGACAACAACAAACTTCTATCAAATTCATTGTAGGAACATAATAATGTGTAGTGACTAGTGACTAACTCCATGTGGGCATAATTACGCAGAATAACTTAGAGAAGATCAAGCACCTCTTCATTCCAGTTCTCAACGTTTTTTTATGATGGCGTCTCTAGGCTCATTAAACCGAATAGCGTCATAGCTCTCGCAGAGTTACACTAGGTGCTTGTTCAAGTTTTTTTTTTTTTTTTTTTTTTTTTTTTTTGGCAAAAATTGTGCAGATTCCCCCTTCTGATTAGTTCAGAACATGCGGTCACGGTCTAAAACAATTACTACATAGTTGCTGGAGGCACCCATATAACAATATAGCTATAAAACTTAACTTGCTCGCAAAAACTGAAGTTAGAAATTATGGGCTCTTTTTTTCCCTTACTAAGCTGAGTTTTGAGTTGTTGTTAAAAAATCTATTTTTTTGCTCGTCTGGCTAGATAACATGGGAGTCTAAATTTTATGTTCCCAGCCTGTCAGTTGACTTCATGGCAGTTGCTCACTATTAAATCAACAAAAAATCATACAATCCCGAAGACAAAATGAGTGACGGCCATCACGTTTACTGGAGCGACTCCAATGTGTGCGACTAAAAACTGAAAATTTCGTACTGGAATGGATGACCTTGAAAATTTGTAGTCCGCAGCATCAAACAATAGTGCAAAATGCATTACGATTAAGGTAAAGTTGTTCATTCCATTCGATAACATGTCGACACTCTGTTCGATGGAAAGGAGTATATTAGGCGGGCGTTCGTTTGACATTCAAGGATTTTCTCATCTTATATGTAGCCTCAACCAAAACGAGTTAAAGCATATCAGTCATTTACACTCTCACTGTTATATAAATTTATCAAGATATGTGTTCAGAAAGCACACATAAATTCTCTGATAAACTTAGTCCGATGTGGTTTTTTGCTGCAATTGCAACTCTGGAAATCAGGTTTTTTTGCAGTTACATGTGACTCGGGAAGTACTGTAATCCAACGTGAAGNGAAATCAGGTTTTTTCGCAGTTACATGTGACTCGGGAAGTACTGTAATCCAACGTGAAGGTTGACTTGTTATTTAGGAGTGAATCGTAGTCTTGAGTTAAGAAAGGACGAGGGTTTAACTACATATTGATACTTTTCATAGTACGAAAATCCAGTTATTCCATAACCGAAAAAAACGAGAAAATGTTGGAGGAAGATAAACAGGGTCTGCAAACCATGCGAGATCTAATTAAAAGTTCGTCTCCAAATTAAGTGAAATTATAGCCCTTACATTAAAAAACAGAACTATATGTGCAACTATTCTTGAATTTATTAGGTTTCCTGTCAAAAGCTAAAGGGCATCCAGATGTGTTATCCTATTTAATGCAAGCTTCGAGTGACGATCGAACATTGCTGATATTTTTACGTGGACGGAAGTTTCAAGCCGAATATGCGATGCAAACCGTACTTGCACCATAGCCAGTTTTCGATGAGCATAAGCGGAAATGTTCTTGTTGTCCTTTTAAATTCTTATTATTTTTTTACACAGCTCAAGAGAAATACAGAAGTTCGACTGATTGAGTGTCCCGAGCTGTTTCCAGAAAAATTGTCTGACAAATTAGTATCCCATTTGCGACAATATAATCTCATGGGAGTTCTAAAGGCTAGAGATAACCTTGGTAGACATGTCGTATTCTTTAACTGCGGTACAAAAAACAATATTATCTCTTAAAGGTATCAAATACGGTTGTAAAAATATAGAAGTGATTGCCTATCTGTTTCTTTCAGGTGCATGGGATCCGCATTGCTGCTCTTTAGAAGAAGTTCTGACAGCTTTCGTCAAACTTATGGAGCTTTTGTTGCAGAACGAAAGTTTTGTTCAACACGGTTTTGTATACATTCAACAAAACTCCGGGGTGGAGATGAAACATGCCAGGCAGTATTCTATAAATGCCATAAAAAAGCTGATAAAAGTTTTTTGGGTAGATTAACCAAGTGTATTTTTTCCACTTGGTGAGAATTTATTTGAAATGTGCTAAAACGAAACAACAATTTGTTTTCCTTCCAGCATTCGTTCCCTATTCAATTGAAATGCCTAATTTACGTGAATGTACCCACTCTACTTCACTACACGTTTTCATTGGGTCGCGCGTTCTTTCCTGCAAAGCTGAAAGAGAGGGTTAGTCTTGAAGCTTATCTCTAATTAGATTGTTGGTGAATAGTAATGTGTTCGGACAAATGACTCTTTTCAGTTAATCATTACACCTACGAGTGCGGGATTCACGGATATTTACAAAGTCATCGCTAAAGAGCAACTTCCTGAATGTTTAGGCGGACCTCTGGAGTTTAATGAAAGCATGGATGAAACAATAATCAACGTACTATACAATATACGATGACAGAATAAAATGGATGGTTTAAACAATTTAGGCGAAGTCATATTATCCGTGAAGTGATATCATTTCAAGAAATTCTGCATTCAAATAATGGCTTGAAACTTGAGATTGCGGTAGCGTAAGCCCACCGTAAAGAAGTTGCATTTTGACTTCTTGTGTCATAGTTTGTAAAGTTCACGATAATAGCCATCTAATTGCCGACACTGATGATGACGTGAAGTAAGCTTGTGTTTAGTATCGGTAACCTGCGAATATAAATTCCGAATTTCTTTTTCGTGAGAACCATGAGATGTGAACTAGATATACCGTAACATATCACAAAAGAAACTTTATATCAATTATGATAAAATATCACATTTAAGTGTTACATAAGTAAGGATTTTTTTAAAGATTTTGAAGAAAAGGCTACATATAAAGCTCTTCAGCTTACCATGTGACGTCATCTGCTCAAATAAATACACAATAAGAACAATGTGGAAAAAATATCCATTAAAACTGTATCAAAATTTTACATAAATGAGTTTGAGATGCGAGCTCAAAGAATCGGTTCGGTCAAAGCATTACCGTTTTCGCTAATGCTGCAATTTAAAAAACCGATTCCAACTGCAAACTCATATACAAGTCGACTATTATGCAATCAACGTAAAATATTACGAAATCAAATTCCCAGTCCACGGGTTTAAGTAAGAAGGAACTGCAAACAGCAAATTGCATATTGCACTGCCAATTTTAGTGATAAGGCCATGATTATAGAGCATAGATGAAATTGAATTTTTTTTAAATCTTGATGTTTCTTCTACGCTCCAATTTCAATACATATGATGGGAAGTCAATAGAATGACGATAGTAAAACTCATAGACTTGAAGATCGCGCAATTAGACAAGACGGACATACACGTAATCGGTAATACAATAAATATGATATTTGCGGTTTTTACGGGATACCTGCGGGTTTTTCTTTGTTTACTTTTCAGTTCTCATTTTTCTCCTTATGCATTGCAAACATGCATAATTTTTGTGCAGAAATATTGTAATGATTATCCTGAATACAAAAAGCTAAGCATATACCCAACATCCGCTGTCAGCTATAGTCAAGTTTAAGAGAAAAAATGCTTTTCTGGTAGTTGGTAGTGCTTCTGTGGTTCAATGATTCAAACTGGCAGAATATTATTATCTAGATTTCAATCTGCAATGCAAACCAGTTTCAGCATTGAAGCGTAACCTTTCGTACTATTTGGTTCTCCGGATTTTTTATTTCTCGGGAACAAAAGTTCAAAAACAGTACTCAGTTATATTCTTACATCTCTTTGACCACAACTCAACCCCCATTGTAGTGTTCACTGTCCATTTTACACATACGTTATTAGCACTTATTTTGAAAAGTTACTGCTGCCAATACCCGTTAAAACCATGGAAGATGGACAGATGTTAGCTGTAAGTCCAGATGTCGTATTGCACACAGTTCCGGTACGTTACCAGGAAGGTCTTTTGCAACTTAAACGCTGCATAGGAGGTACGGTTTCGGAAAGTTTTGGAAATAACCATAAATAACACCTGAGTAATTAATGGAAGTGGAGTAATAAACTTTGACAGAGTACCTCAACGACCAAAAGCTGCAGCAGAATTCATCAGTTGAAGTACGCCATTTTTTGGAAAGGGTTAAAGAAGATGACGCGCTACTCATCAAATATCTACATGGTCGCAAGAGTAACGTCTCTTCTGCATGGGAAACGGTAATCGAAAAAAATCTTTCATTGTTGGATATATAGTGTTAGGCTGGCGAGTACGTGCTTACAGAGATAACATTCAGACCACAGCCGGTTGGACAGACACAGATTGCAAATGCTAAACTATTTACAGTAACTCAATCAATATGGCGTTTGATATTTTTACTAATCACGCTAGGGACCAGGGGCTCCCTAGCTCAATTCATAATAAGAAACGGTATGTTGAAAGTGAGCAGGTTGACCTTAGAATACTTTCGGGAAAAACTCCCGCAGCGCTCCAGCGGTCGAGTTTGACTGCTTTCGATCCGAAGTAGAAGTGAAAGTTAATACCAATATTGTTTTAGATTCACAGATATGCGGAAAACAGATTTGTCGTTTACCCTGAGGTTTTCACAACCACCATATCCGATAGTATCCGTGACCTTATAAACATCCATGGTATAGGAATCATGAAAAATCGTGATAGGTTCGGAAGACGAATCGTTTTCATAAATATGCGTAAGTTTGTACATGCTTGAAATATGAAATAGAAGAAACTATGTTTTGACATTTACATTACCGTTAAAGTAAACGTCATTTTGAAACTGACACTTTTGTGGTTCAGCAAAATGGGATGCCAATCAAATATCGCTTGAGGAGCTCACAATGGCGGGTGTAATAGGTTGTGAAAGCTTTTGGAAGGAAGAGGATGTGCTGACCAAAGGAATAATTGTAATAGAAAATACCGACGGATTTGGAATGGCTCATGCTAAACAGCATACTGTTAGAAGCTTGCTTAGGCTAAGAAACGTCTTCATGGTAAAAAAAAATCACGAAACAGACATATGCGTAATACATTGCCTCAAAGGTTAACTTTAATGGTAATGATAAGTACACTTGTATTTTTTCGTAGTTTTCGTATCCCATTTCGGTGAAAGGAATATTCTACTTGAATATGCCATCAGTGTTTAGCTTGGTTTTCAAAATGTCGAAACCACTCTTTCCCAAAAAAATGAGGTCACGGGTAAGTTATGGAGATTACAAAATCCGAATGTTTTCGCCGGTTGTTTCATTGCCTTTCCATGCAAATAACCTTTGAATTACTTAGGCATTTCTATATTCTTCCCATCAAATTCCAACTGAGCTGTATGATGTTGCACCTCCTGAGATTTTACCAAAGTGGGCAGGTGGCTCTCTCTCGGATGAAGATGCAGTGGAGAGCTGGAGCTTCTTTGAAAACAAGCTGAAATCTGACTATTAACGAAGGCGCAATGTGGCACTGAGCGCAGTAAACGGTCGTCACCAAGCATTTTTCTAGAAGAAATGTAGCTGCAGGTTCAAACGTCGCCATGTCCTCATAGTATATGTTTCATATAACATAAGAATCTTGGAAGAAATAAAAGTTTTTGATATTTTTCTTCCATGAACAAGTGGTCTTATCATAGCCAGCATTGGGTGTAAAGGGTGTAAATAGGCTCTCTAAAATAAAGCAACTAGGTACATGTACTTATTTATTTGAATAGGCTGGTTAAAGTGGTCAAGAATCCCAAAATATGGCACATCCGGAAAAAATGGACGAAGAGTCCAACGTTGTTTCCAAATGGGTGCAAGACATGAATCTGGATCTTCATCACAGCATTCATCAACAGTCTGATTCCTCCATGGAGCTCGTTTGGCTCCCCGTAAAGTTTGACGAGAACGGAAATGGTGAGGTAGTAGGAGAAAGTGGTGATACATACAGCATACATCAGCTTTTAAGTTCTCAATCGGACAATAATCACAAGGTTGCTGCAGTTAACAGTTTGATGAATGAGGACGCAATGGCGCAAGTAAAAGTGGAAGCTCAAAGGGCTATATGTGTACCTCCACCACGTAACGAGATAGAGATCTTTTCAAGTCCATGCGGGGTCAATAGACCCATGGAGAAACCTACAAATATTCCCAGATGGGATGCGTTACAAGCTTATGACAGCAATGAAAACCCTACAGAAAGCTTTCGGCAGCCAATGGAAATTCAAGCCAATTTGAATCCTGCTATCCACGAAGCCGCAGCCGTAGAAGAACCAATACCTCAAATAGCCGATGAAAACGATGCAAACAATGTTATACAGGGACAAGAAAATCGCAACTGGAGACTTGTATTATTCGTAGTAATAGTATGCCTGATTGGATATCAACTAATGAACAGATTAGTTAATCATGGCTGGAAATTAGGTTTAGCCTCTGAATAAATTATGTCACAGTAGCTTCGAAATAACTTTACAAATGACTGGTCAAATCATCCGAGGAAATAAATGGAACTATTTTGTGATTAAATGGAAAGTTCTATGATCGATTATTACGAAGCTGAGCTTTCTCAGCAAGTAATGATATCGATCAGTTTGTCTGTCCGTCTGTCTGTCTGTCTGTCTGTCCGTCTGTGGGTGCTCTACAGGCC